>VWZG01012370.1:617896-628553 GCA_013396735.1 Grallaria varia | reverse complement strand
CGCCCCTCCCATTCCTTTTTTTTTTCTTTTTTTTTTTTTTTTTTTTAAATCCCTGTCCTCTCCCCATCACCCCCCTTTTCAAGGCAAACTTTTGGCAATAGCGGAGATAATCGTTGCGTGCTCCCGTTGAATTCCTCTTCGCAAATGTCTTTGGAGCAAGGGAGCCATTAAGAAGAAAGAAAAAAAAAAAAAATTAAATAAATTACAGAGAGCCAGCACCGAGAGCAGAGGAGAGAAACTGGGATCCCAATAAATATGCAAAGTGAAGGCTCTGCTGAGCAGATTTCTGGCATCGCTTCCCGAGGGTGCTGAGAGCCNCATTTTCTCATAAACCTCGAGAGCACAAAAGAAAACTGGGAGAGGAGCGAGGATGCTGCGCCTCCGTGCCCACCCCCTTCCCCGGGCATCAATCCCGGGCGGCATCGCCTGCGCCCAGCCCGCCGCCCTTTGGGGACCCTCCGCGGCTGGGGATGCCGGTCCCCCTCCCCAGGGACGGGGGGAGACGGGCTCTGGGGACACCCCACGCACCTGCGGGGAAAGTTGCCGTGGGGGGCTGCGGGACCCCCAGCCCGGCCAAGTTCAGAGCTGCCCGTCCCGCGTCCCCGCGGGGCGACACTCCAGCGCTGGGTGTCGGTGCCATCCTTGTCCTCCCCCTCCCGGTCCTCGCGTGGGGGTCGCTTTGGTGATTTGGGGTGACATTTAAATGTCCCTTGATGTTCCCTTCTCTGACAGCCCTGTCGGGCAGAGGAGCAGCTCATTTATCCCCCTACTTTGCCCCTTTTTTTTTTTCCCCTTGGATTTTAATGCTTTTCTTTACTGTCCCGGCCCCTGGACAGAGTAGTGGGGCTGGGGGAGGACAAAAGGAGGCACCCAAAAGCCACCACTTGCAAGTGGGATTAGAACTCCATTTGACTTCTGTAAGCTAACTGGGGAAAGGCAGGCAGGGTGATTGTCTTTTGTTATTTTCCCCAGTCACTGAGGAAAAGGAAAAAAGTAATTATAAGAGGATGCTCTAGATTGTGGGGTTAATTGTGGTGCTGCCTGGAAGCAAAAAAGAAAGAAAAAGAAGCTATAAATAGGAGGGGAATGGAGGCTTCTTACTGTAGGAGCAATTAGCAGCTGGGCTCTCATCCTGGATGCTTTATGGAGATTATTTTTCTCATTCCCCTGCTGACAATGCTCTCTCCTGTCACTGCCCTGCTGCTGAAGTTTGAGTAGCCGAAGCCTTTTTGGCTTTGCACCTTCAAGANCGCAGTATGTGTCTTTGCATGTAGCCAAAGTTCTGGTGAATAGATGAACCCTCAGAAGGTTTACTTTCTTTCTATCTTTTTGTTTTTTTTTTTTTTTTTTTAAATAAAATATTAATAAGAATAAAGGAGCGAGGAGGAGGCGGCGAGGCTCGGGGAAGGCGCAGGGAGGCTCGCCCGGAGGTGATCTGCATGCGAGGTGCTTAGAACGGGGTGCGAGAGATGCGACCGGCAAGNCGTCCCGCGTCCCCGCGGGGCGACACTCCAGCGCTGGGTGTCGGTGCCATCCTTGTCCTCCCCCTCCCGGTCCTCGCGTGGGGGTCGCTTTGGTGATTTGGGGTGACATTTAAATGTCCCTTGATGTTCCCTTCTCTGACAGCCCTGTCGGGCAGAGGAGCAGCTCATTTATCCCCCTACTTTGCCCCTTTTTTTTTTCCCCTTGGATTTTAATGCTTTTCTTTACTGTCCCGGCCCCTGGACAGAGTAGTGGGGCTGGGGGAGGACAAAAGGAGGCACCCAAAAGCCACCACTTGCAAGTGGGATTAGAACTCCATTTGACTTCTGTAAGCTAACTGGGGAAAGGCAGGCAGGGTGATTGTCTTTTGTTATTTTCCCCAGTCACTGAGGAAAAGGAAAAAAGTAATTATAAGAGGATGCTCTAGATTGTGGGGTTAATTGTGGTGCTGCCTGGAAGCAAAAAAGAAAGAAAAAGAAGCTATAAATAGGAGGGGAATGGAGGCTTCTTACTGTAGGAGCAATTAGCAGCTGGGCTCTCATCCTGGATGCTTTATGGAGATTATTTTTCTCATTCCCCTGCTGACAATGCTCTCTCCTGTCACTGCCCTGCTGCTGAAGTTTGAGTAGCCGAAGCCTTTTTGGCTTTGCACCTTCAAGAGTATTTCTGCTGCCCCCAGGAAAGGAATGGCTAAAGCAAAGAGCTGCCTTAATTGCGGGGAGCCCTCCCGAGAAGGGATGAGAAGCTCCTAATTTGAGGGAGTGGGAGGGAGGTGGAAAGCCCAGAAATGCAAGGGCTGCGTGGATTCGGAGGGCTGGGAAGGCAGCAGAGCTGCGAGCGAGCGCCCAGGAGAAGCCCATTGTGTGTGAGATGCTCCGGCCGTGCGCATGCGCCGCGCTGGACAAAGCCTGGACCACCAGCATCGCCCGGCCACCAGCAGGATGGGCTCCTGGCCCAGCCGGGGGCACAGCCGGCCAGCAGCCACCGTGGCATCGCGGCAGGGCTGTCCTCGCCTCGCTGCCCCTCCAGCCTCCCCTCCTGCCCAGCCCTGGATGATGCTCCCTCGGCCTGGGCACCCGGGCGGTGCCCCCTCCCCAGGGGCTGTCCCCCCCTTCTCGGCCTTGGCAGCGCCATTGCTCTGGTGGGGTTTTTTCAAGCACCAAGGATGCCGTCGTGCCTGGCTGATTTTTTTTTTTTCCTTTTCCTGCTTTATTTGCGAATGCAGCACTTCAACTTTTTCGCCCAACTTTAAGCCGGGGTGGTGATGGGGAGCACAACCTGCTCCGAGCTGTGGGGCAGGGAACTTGGCAGGGGCACCTCCCAGGCGTGGTGGGAGATTTTGGCCCCTGCTAAAGCCTGGCTTTGCTGAGCTGCCTTGCTGGGGCTGGCTCCTGCTCTGCAGTGCCTACCTGGGCAGGTACCCACGCCCTGCCAGGCCATGCAGGACTCTCCCACCCTCGCCCCTGCTGGCTCGCCTGGCACTGCAGAGCCCTTTTGGAGTTGCAGCGTCTCATTTCTGTGGCACTGCTGCCAGATGCAATGCCCACAGATGCATTTCAGCCCAGGCACCGCCCAGCTCGGTGTCTTCCCTGGTTAATTTGGTGCCGGATTCACATCTCCATCACTGCTGGGGGGAGTCTCTCCTGTGCCCTCCAGAGATCCCGTACCAGGGGAGGAAGGATCGAGGTTCAGGGGAGAGAGGTTGCTGATTTAGGCAGTTTTCCCCTGATGATGCAGAAGGTACTGCTGTCCCCTCCTGTCCCTCCCTGCAGTGTCACTGTCAGGCCAGTGCACAAGAAAGGAAGAAAAGGAGGGAGGTCTGGGTCAGAAATGGGGCTGGAGGGAAGTGAGCACATGGCTGTCTTTCCAGTGGGGTGCTGAGAGAGCGTTTCCTGTGGAGGGAAGGGAGTTGTCCTCAAGGTATTGGTGCTGCAGCATCCTCTGACAGTCCCCCCAGGTGGGAGGAAGGATGCTCGTGCCAGGCTGGGAGCACATGGGTGTGATGCACATGCTGTGGTCTGCACCCCCGGTTTGGTAGGGGCTTGAAGACCTATATGAGGTGGGATGGTACTTTTCCCTGTGTGAAGCAAGGGAAGAACTATCCCTACACTCTCCAGTCCTTTGTAGAAGGCCCTGCCTGCCCCTCGATCCCCCAGGTACCCCCAGCAGACAGGGCTGTGGGGGTGGCAGGAGCCTGCAGAGGCTCTGAGAGGCTGCTAAAGGTCTCCTGAGTTGTTTTATGCCTTGCCCTGGCTCTCCACAGGTCAAAAGTCAAGACCTGAAAGGATCTATTTTGGTTGAGTTGAGCTGCTGGCTTTGGGGTGCAGATTGCTGGGATGGAGGGGCAGAGGTGCTCCTTGGGACCCTTGGATGCTTCCCAGGCAAAGCATGGGGCTTTCTCTCCTTGCCTTCTTCTCTATGTGTCCTGTGTCTACAGGACAGCTCTCCTGGTGTCCATGGAGGAGCTGAGCCAGCTTATGCTCTCTAAAGATCTGCTTGCCACGTGCAGAGAGACGGTGCTGCCAGAGGGGCAGAGGTTTGGGATGCTCTGGTACAGCCAGGAATGTCGACAGAGGGGGTCTGGGATGCCAACTGCTTGTCTGTCTGTCTGACCTGTCCTTTTGTCATGCCTGGAGCTGGGACATTACAGTGAAAGCCTCTCGGTATTCCCCAGAGTTTCTCAGGAGCAGAGCAGGAGCCAGCACTCCAACATCCACTGCCCCAGCAATCATCGGAACCACACAGGAAACAAATGCCTTCCTGGAGCAGGCAGATATTAAATATTTAGGGTTTCTGCAACAGGGAAGAAAAAAAGAGCCTAAAAACAATGATTGTGCCATTGATTTTCCTAAAAGCACATCCAGCCCCTCTTGGGGCTGTTTTCAAGGGAAGGGAGAGGTGCCAGGGACACGCTGCCCGTGCTCAGCAGTGCCCAGCCCAGCCATGCTGGCTCCCTTCTGTCCATGGAGAACTTCGCAGTGCCCAGTTGGATGCCCAGGCTCTTCCTCCCCCTGTCAGGGAGACACATGGAAACAAGTAGGATTAAGCTGCAAATCTGCAGCCTTTAACAGGAGGCAGCTGCCTCGTCTCATAAACCAATTTGTGTCTCATTTCGCTAACTTCAGCTTCAACCAATAAAAAGGAAAGGTAATGTTCAGCCCTGGGTTGTATTTATTGCTCGAGTTATCAGTCCTTGTAATCAGTATTAGCATCATACATAAAGTAATACAAAACTAATTACTCTCAGAGTGAATTAGGTGAAGGCTGCAAACTGTGCTGACAGTGGAAGAACCTAATTCTGGAGTTGTGAGTGATAAGTGTTACCTTTGCTCTGCTGTGAGGAAGCTACAAACAAAAGGGAACAAGGCAGGGACAGGGACAACCAAGGAGTGTCCCTCTGGGGTTCCTTGCCAGGCTCTTTGGGAGACCTGAGATGCTGAGTCAGTCAAACAGGGGAGGATGCACTTGAGGAAACTGAGATACAGAGGCTGAGACACGTCTTGGCATCAGTAAATGGGAAATCAGGGGGAAGTGTGTCTCAAAGTCCTGATTTTCCTTATTTCGTAGACTGTAGCTGTTGGTTGTTACTGCTATCCTGGAGCTGAACCCAGGAGTGCTGGTGCCAGCCTCTGGACTGACTTTATCCTGGGTCTTGTCCCTGGGAAGGTTTTCCCCTGCTCAGGACCCAGGTCCTGGCTCCAAACCCGCCCTCCCCATCCTGGAAAGAAAACAGCGGGCCAGCAGCAGCGCCCCAGCAGCAATGCTGTATTTCTAGCAAGCAACACACAGCACAAGTGTTCCCTGAAAAGTCACTGACTGGAGGTGTGTCACTGACCCAGGGAAATGGGCCAAAAAAATCATTCGGGAACCCGGCTTGGACGGGCTCTGCTCTAGCCCCGAGGCTCTGACTTGTCTTGGCACCTGCTGGTGGATCAGGGGCTTAATGTCAAGAGCAGCTTTAGCTAAGCACAGATTTAGCAACGTGAAGCCCTGAGAAGGGTGTTTTTCCCATCCAGTGTGACACAAGGAGCGTGTTCTCTCGGCTGCAGAACGTTTCTGCTCGTGTGTGGGTAAGGAAAGGAAATATTTGGAGTGTTTTTCACGCAGGAGCAGTCCCAGTGTCTCTGGCTGGGAGTTCGCTTTCCAGAGCACCCTGGGCTGCCTGACCCCAAAATGTGGCTGCTCCCAGAGTGAGGCACAGGACTGGGCACAGGTTTCACACAAAGACCCACCAGGAGCTGGCACAATTCACATCATCGTGGTCGCTCTTTCCAAAGCACTTCGGGGTCTTAAACTGCTATTTGCTTCCCTTCCTTCACTTTCCCTGTCTGTCCATCCTTACCCTTTCCATGATGAGGGGAAGAGCTTGCTCTTTGTTGCTACAGTGCCCAGGACTGAGGCTTTTGTGAGTAAAGGTAGCACAATAGTGACCAAAAAAAAAACCCCCCAAAAACCAAACCAAACAAACAAAAAACAGGCGAAAAAGCAAGGTTATTTGGAAGTCAGACCAAAAAATCTGGGAAGACTGGTACCATTTCTTGCTGTGGCAGCTGAGGGACAGGTGCCCCGTAGCAAATGCAACAGAAGATTGTCTTGTGCCCCAGAGGTGATGAGGGTACAGTGTGTGTTCCCTAATGAGGATGTGGCTGCCCATGCTGCCTCCCAGGGCAGGTGGTGCCTCTTCTCAGGCTGGTGGGATTTTGGGGACCTGCTGCCATGAGCCCAGGAAATGAGGAAGGGGCCGAAGGTCTCTGGAATTGAGAGGGAGGGGGTGAGAAATACAATCGCTTTCTTCAGAGCAGAATCCAAGCGTTTCCCTCTGCAACTCTGCGGTGCTGGGCAGAAAGCAGAGGGGCACAGTGAGCCCCCAGCACAGCACTGGGCTGGGCTCAGAGCCCTGGGCATGCTGAGAAGGCAGGGCTGAGCCGGGACATCCTTGTTCTCAGCTTTAACCCCACTGAAGGGACCTCCCCATAGAGCTGCTGCTCATCCTCACTGAGATGGGCCATGCAGTGCCAGGGAGCACGGCCCCTCATCCTGGTTTTTGGGGTGCCCTCCCATCCGGATGTGTCAGAGGTGGTCCTCTGCACCCCACAGCTCCCCTCCCTCCACGCATCCACAATCCCATGGATGCAGCAGCACCTGGCAGTGGGGCAGCCAGCCTGGCACCAGGCAGGGCTCCCTGAGGGATGCAGAGAGACAGCAGAGGCAGCAAACCCTCCAAGGGGCCCATCCAGAGCCCCTCCATCAACTACGGGAAGGAGAACAGTCATTCAGTTCAATCCAAGTATCTAAGGACGACCCCTGAAGTGACACAGCCTGGTCCTTCCAGAGAGGACAGACCTTTCCCACGTGCCCTGCCCAGAGTGCACAGCACTTCTTGCAGGTCTCCAGGACAGAGAGGAGGAGCTGGAAAGAGGGGGAGTGTGGGCTGTCCCCCACCCCACAGAGCAACCCTCGGGCAGGCTCCAGGGTCTGGCCAAATTGCCCAGTCCTGTGCCCCCAGGACAGGAGCTGCCAGCCTGGCAAGGGCACTGCCCTCCAGGCTCAGCTGGTCTTCTCCTCCTCAGGTACCACTTGAGATGCCTCCAGCATTTACTGAGCCAGCTTGGAGCACCAGCGGGGTTTGAGGCTGTTAAAATACAGGTGTAGGTGTTTTCGAGCAGCTCCCATCCTCTCGCCATGCAGGCAAGAGGAATTCTCAGGCTGGGGCCCATTGACACTATCCCCACCAAAACTTGGGAGCAACAGGAACTTCAGCACCTCTTCTCTGAACCAACCAGGAGAGGGAGACAGTGACCACCGTGTCCTCACACACACACAGACATACACAGGAATTGTCCCTCTTTGCACACCTTGACCCTTGCACAGCTCCTTTAGGTTGACAGGAACATTTTTACATCATCACTTCCCAGCAGCAGGATTTTCCACTGAGTAGCTATTTTGGAAGAGCCTGTTCTTTGCTCTTATCTATAATTCCTGCTTTTTTTCTGCTCAGAATATATGCATGCAAAAAGGATCTTTTGTTCCCTAAACAATTCATCTTTTCCTGCTGTTTTCTTACAGCAGCAGAGGCACAGAGGGGCAGGCTTGGAACCCCTAAATTTTTTGGGAAGCCCTGAATCCCCTGCTGTCGTGGGGAGGGTGGCTGGAGCAAGTGCATCAGGACAAGAAAAATAGTGACAACACAAGGGGATTCCTGCAGACATTACAATGGAAAGTTGCTTTTTAAGGACCGTATCCAGCTTTGCTCTGGAAAGCCCCATCAGTAAATACCATCAGGTCAAAGAGTCACCTGAGTCTCCTTCTTGATGTCACTGGTGTTTCTGCTGATGGGCTCTAGCAGGAGTAAAGGCAACATCAGGTCTCCCACATCAAGTTTATTGGAATTTTTTTTGTCAGTATTTTCATTCTGTTGTCATGTTTGGCTTCTAAAATAGGGGAAGTCATCAGGGTAGGGAAGAGTTTCCATGCTTGCACGTCATCTACTTCAGCACTGAGGTGACAAAGGTCATTTTCCTCCTTGATGCCCATGACCTGCAGCATCTTCACACACAGCAGTGACCACCACCTGTTCCCCCTGCATGAGGGACATAAGGGGTTTGCTCCAGGGAAACAGAGAACATTCCCAGTAATGGGCCCCACCTCAGCAGGGGGTTGTGGCCGCTGCTCTTCTCTCTGTGCCTTGCTGTCCCAGCCTGAATAAGTTTTAATCATTGCAACGCATTGGAAGGGCACAGGAATGAAATCACCTGTGTGCAGTGCTGGGGAATGAGGCTTTAGCCCAGGTGGGATCCGGGGCGAGGCAAGGGAGGGATTGTTACCCCACTGAATCCAGAGCAAGGCTCTGAGGACCATTTTAAATATTGAAGTATCCACAGGTCTAATTCCCTCCTATGTGCCTGGAGTAGACAAATATGAGGGATAAACTTTACTTACTAACTCAGTTCCAAAATGAACATTGAGATGATTTAAGTGTAGCACTCAAGTGCTTTATATGATATGAAATCAGATAAGCAATCAGCCTCAGCTGCCACAGTGCTGAGCACAGCAGAAGCACCTGTTAGAGAGTCCCTGAAGCAGACCAGGGAGCTGGGATTCCATCTAAAAGGTGGAATCCATCCAAGAGTTTCGCCTAATGATGCTGTTCCTATAACCATGGCCTGAAGCACCTCCTTGGTGGTGCCCCTCAGGTACCAGCCCACACACCTGGCAGCAGTTTTGCCATGAAGGAGGTGCTGATGCTTCACCTGGGCTGGGTGAAGCCAATCCCACAGGGTGGGAGTAGTTTACCTATTCTGGGAGCCTGAAGAGGGACAGTGTGTGATTCAGAGGGCAGGAGCATTTCCATCCTGGTTTCAGCAGCTGACTTACCTGGGTTAGAGCAGAGCAGGAGGAAGGGACAGGGTGACACGGATGGTGCTGGTAAGCAAGGGAAGGGAAGGGCATTCCAGCTGCTGCAGCCTGTGCTGCTCAGCTGCCCCTGCCTCCTCAGAGGAACAGGATCCAACCTGGCATCAGTGCTCCTGCTCTAACTCATCTCTTTTTCCCCACCTGGTGGACTTGCTAAATGTGCTTTATTTCAGCGTGTTGCAGGAGCTCCACAGCTCTCCCTGCAGAAACAGCTCTGTGGGGCTGTCGCTGCTCCTGCTCCCTTCGCCCGGACCAGCAGTGCAGGGATGATCCCACACATCAAGGGGCCACGTCCCCAGCGAGGGACAAGGTCCTGTTAAGGTGGGACAGGCCAGCTTGGTGGCGGTTGGATTTCAGGGCACAGCTCCCTGTGTCCCCAGCTGGGTGCTGGATGGAGAGGAAGTACTTTTGGGTCACGGCTTTGGGGCAGCCCATAGCTGCAGCCCAGCCAGCTCCTGGGTGTGGACACATCAGGTTTGAGGCTGGGCTGATCAGAATCCAGTGGGAATGTGGTGACTCCCTCGGGCCACCCAGGCTGGGGGTGGTGTGGCCAAGGGACAACGCAGGGTCTCCTGGAACAGGGTGGTGGTGGTTGCTCCAACCAGTGGAGTGAGTGGTGTCACCTCTATCCTCTGGAGAGGGACAGGGGATTAAATTCATGATTTTGCTCTGCACCGGGTGTTTTCAAGGTTCACTTTTAGGAAAGGATGTGCAAGGAACTCCTTGTTGGAGACTTTGGTTCCGAGGTCACCAGGCCAGTTCTGCAAATGCCTTCAGGAAAACAGAGTTGTGACCAAGCTCCGTCTCTCTGCAGACATTACGCCAGGCTGGCCAAACAGGTTGTGTGCTGTTTGCAGCTCCTGGGGTTCCTGCAGGGAATTCCTGCGCTGGGAACGAGGCAGGAGCAGGAGCGGGGCAGGCAGGTCCCCCAGGACATTTCGGTCTGCCCTTCGTGCTGATGGAGCGCTGTCGGGACAGGGGGCAAGCAGGGATGCAGAGGATGCTCTGCCAGGGCTGGGGACCACCAGGTGCCCCGCAGGCGTCGCACAGCCCGCGGGTTTGTGCGGGAGTCCTCAAGGAGCGCCTCTCCTGCCGCCCTGGCTGGCAGCAGGTCCCCTTTGTCCCCGCTGCGTCGCTGTGGTCCCCGCGACCCCCGGGCGGCCCCGGCCCCGCAGCGCGCCCGCAGTGCCGCCCGCAGCCGGCAGAGGGCGCGGCAGCGCCGCAGCGGGGGAGCCGCCCCCCCAACAACCGCTCCGGCTCCGCTCCGTTCCCAAACCGTGCCCACCTCCTGCCCGAGCCTTGCCCGCTCCGCTCCCTCCCCAAACCCTGCCCACCCCCTGCCCGACCCTTGCCCGCTCCGCTCCCTCCCCAAACCGTGCCCACCTCCTGCCCGAGCCTTGCCCGCTCCGCTCCCTCCCCAAACCGTGCCCACCTCCTGCCCGAGCCTTGCCCGCTCCGCTCCCTCCCCAAACCGTGCCCACCTCCTGCCNGTGCCCCCCCCCCGCCCGACCCGCGCCCGCCCCGCCCCCTCCCCAACCCGTGCCCCCCCCCTGCCTGAGCCTTGCCCGCTCCGCTCCGTCCCCAAACCGTGCCCACCTCCTGCCCGAGCCTTGCCCGCTCCGCTCCGTGCCCACCTCCTCCCCAATCCTTTTCCACTCCCCCGCTTAGTTTTTTTCCCCACCAAATTTTTCCGTCTCCTCAAATCTTCTCCCCTCTCCCCCAATTCCCCCCCCCTTTCCCAACTCTTTTGCCCTCTCCCCAA
>VWZG01012370.1:593125-616639 GCA_013396735.1 Grallaria varia | reverse complement strand
TCCCGCCCTCCCGCGGCGGCAGCGCCCCGCTCCTCGCCGCCGCCCCCCAGTCCCTCCTCCACCGGGTGTCCCCCGCGCTGCCACATCCCTCCTTGCCCGGGTGCCCCTCTGGGGACCCCCGCGGCCGTCAGGCTCCCTCTCTGCAGAGAGCAGCGCCCCGGCGAGGGGCAGGACCGCCGCCCCTCGGGGTGACGGGGGGCATCGCTGCAAGTGCCCCCCCCCGGGATGGTGCAGGAGCGGGGCCGGGGCGGTGCGGGGACAGGAGAAGGGACAGGGTGTGTGGGGAGCACCTCTCCCTCTCCTGTCCTCTCCTCTGGTTCAGCCATCCCTCGTTCCGGGTTGTGGGCGATCCGGGTGTCCCCCGCCCCGTCCCTGCAGCCAGAGGCATGCAAAGTTTCCCTTGTCGCCGCGGCAAAAGCAGCGGGACAATGAGTGCGAGTGCCGGCAGGCTCCTTCGCTCCCCGCCTTTCCCGGTCGGTCCTTGGTGAGATGCAGATGCGGCGGCGAAGTTGCCGTGTGTCGCGGTGGTGCCGTGTGTCCCCTGTCCCTGCTCTGCTGGAGGGTTGGTGCTGTGCCTCAGCTTCCCATTTGGGGAATGGCTGGGAAAAACAACCTTGCCTTTCACGAGCAGGGAAAACTGGGCATCTTTTGCCTCCAGGCTGCATGCTTGTGCCTTCTGACAGAGCTCCGGTATTGCAGCTCTGCTGTTCCAAGAGTATTTCGTGTAGTGGTTCTGCTTGGGCGAAGTGAAGATGGGATTTAGATGGGATTTTTTTTCCGTGTTATCAGGGTTTATGAGATCTGCTTATTCTTATTTTTTCCCTGGTTGCTTTAGTAAGAGAATCAAATTGTGTGTCTGCCCGGGCGTCTGTCTTAGGGCATGTCTGTCAACATGGGCATTTGGGAGGTTATTTGTGACACAGTAGAAAGCACATTTCTGGTTGGGAACACAGTGACACCTGCAAAGAGATCGGAGGCTGGGTCGTGATTAAATAATGTATTTTCCAAAGTGCTGTGAGATCAAAGGAAAATTAAGATCAGAGAGGTTTGGAGAGCACAGAGGGCAGGAGAGGGCTGGGGAATGCACTGTGTTTGTGGCTGGGCTCCCTTTCCACGGCGTGTCCTGCAAGCTCAGACCCTGCTGGTACCCTCCGGACTGCATGTCATCCCTGCTGGTGTTCTTCACAGGGCACTGCCCTGGGCTTTCCCTGCCTGGAACCCGGTGAACACTGGAGGGAAATGGTTGTCTGGTGAAGCCTTCCATCCCTGGGGGAGTCTGGCAGGGTAGGGAGAAACATAACTCCTGGTGTCTGTTTACTCAGGAGAGCTGATTTTCTGGATGACGGATCCGGGCGAGCTCTGCAGAGGCAGATCACTGCTCTGCCTCCAGCAGGACACCGTGCCCTCGCTGGTGGCTCAGGCACATCCTTCTCAGGGTGACGAGGAGAAGCCAAGGGCTCTGTCACGACAGCAGCAGGTCCCCCCACGATGCGCTGGGTGCCGTGCAGTGCCCAGAGCCCTCGCTGCTGCGCGGCTTTCCTCGTGACCATGCTTTCCCACATGTGTTGCCTTCGTGCTCCTTCAGCCCTTGCTCTCCTTTTTAGACCCTTGTTTTATTTGTCCCCGATCTGTATTTTTGCATTACAAGTGAATTTTGCCAGCTGGGCCCTCGGAGGAGCCTCCCTCCACTTCCAGCACAGCTCCACTCTCTGCCACATCCATCCTGCTTCCTCCACTTGTTCCCCTTCAGCTTCCACACCCCTGCCAGGCCTCCCTCCATTTAATTAACCCATCTTTCCCTGTGTTAATTAGGTGTTGCCTACCAACCCAGAGGAAAGCTGGCAGGTCTACAGCTCTGCCCAGGATAGCGAGGGACGTTGTATATGCACAGTGGTGGCACCTCAACAGACGATGTGCTCGCGTGATGCCAGGACAAAGCAGCTGAGACAACTATTAGAAAAGGTAATGATTGAGTCCTTCTGGGAAAAGTGGTTTGGTTTGGAGGGATGTTGGGGGTAAAAACCTGAGCAGGCTGGGCTGAGCCTTGGTTTCCAGTGAAGATGGAGCCTTGGGCCAGCCCTCCTGTTCCACGGTTGTTCCGTGTGTGTAGTGGGGAATGATGAGCTGCAGTCAGGAGGGTAAATCTCTACGTGCTTCTGAGGCACAGAGGAAACCGTGGCCTGAGGTCAGGGTAAAACTGCTGAGATCAAAGCAGCCGATATTGAACCATATTGCTTTAAAAAAAAAAAAAAAAAATTACCTTTTTTTCCATTATGTTGACACAAGCAATTTCAAAGGATGAGCCTCGACAAGCTGAGAGGAGATAGAGTTAAACCCCAAAGCCCATGCATTCCTGGCCAAGCTGATATTAAAGAGGTCGAGTAAAACTGGACAAGCTGTCAACATCAAGTAGCACAGAGATGACAGTTAGTGGTTTTCTTTCTAATGTTGACATCCACTTGATTAGTTTTTAATAATATGCTGTCCAAAAAGATCAAAGAATCTCATTAGGGAAACATTCCCAATAACAAGAAATTTTCCCGATAATAGATTTCACCGAAGAAATGCTGTTTCATGGGGAATGGTGCTTTTCTCTTTAAAATATAAGCTGACTCCTGTGCTGGATATATAATTAAACCCCATGCCCTAATGCTATACTGGCATGTGTTGTGCATGACCAAAGAATTTTTATCCTGCTGCTTTGGGGAAGCCGATGTATTAATTCCCTGTAACAATATTAAACCTACACTTAACTGATTTTCCTATGTGATAAGGACAATAAAGCGAGCCAGGAAACGTTTAGCCCTAAAACAATTCTTTGGTATGTCAGAGGCTTCTAAAAATAATCCCACTCAAGCTTTTATTTCCCTGAGCACTAACGCAGTGGGTCCATTTGCCTGAGAGGCAGCAGGCGTTATATTTATTAGCAGCTGACACGGGTGTCCAGGAGCCGTCGTGTTCCCAGAACTGCTCCAGAGGCATTAAATGAGCAGGATTTGACCCCATGCCCTCTGCTAATGGACAGCAGTTGGGCGTCAGAGACCTGGGATAACATCAGGAGGGTGAAAGTGCTCCGTGATTTTTATTTATTTTTTTTATGCAGCTTTCCGGCTGCCAATGGATAAAGTTGAGGGAGGAGCAGTATTTCTAAGCATGTGTTCTGGGGATATGTTACCTGCCTGCTAATCTGTCTGCATCTCACTCCTACACTAACCTATATGAAAACCCCCAAAATAAAGAATAGGCTCTTAGTGCCAGACATCTGATCTTGAGGAAGGCTGAAATGATAATCCCTGTAGGGAAAACCGACTGCAGAGAAAAGCTTCCAGCTTGCCAGAAAGGATTTCAAACCTGAAAACTCCTTCCCTCATCCGATGTTTTAACTCTGGCTTTGTGATGGGAAAAATCCCATCTCCTGGTTTCTCTCTGCCAGCAGATAAAGCAGCGTAATGTGTCACAGGGGTAATCGTGTTTGGATTTTCAAAGGAGCAGACCTGGAAGTGCCCTATGGAAATGATGCAAGAAATAAGCTCTGTGTGTGTGTGTGTGTGTGTGTGTTGGTACGTGTGCTTGCACTGAGCAATTACAGCAGCTTCGGTGGAAATCTCCACGCAGGAGCTTCAGCAGCTGAATGCTGAGCTTCAGATCTGCCAGCGCTGCATCCACCTGCACTCAGCTCCTGGGGATGAGCTTCTGGGTAGGCACTGCAGTGGAGTGAGTGCTGGGCACCCCGTCAGGTGAAAAGGCAGCGCCGAGGGAGGTGAGGGGAGCCAGGACTGCTCAGCACCGCACAGGCTGCTCAGCCCGGGCTCTGACACTTGAGGTGTCTGAGCTCATCCTTGGCTAGAGTACACGGAGTCCTTCCAGCATTATATGTGTCAGGTGCTGAGTCCAGATCTTGGCCTGCATCCAGACCAAGACATCACCGAAATCCTGTTCATAAACAGATTATGTTTTATCTCCAAACGGATTTTTATTTATTTGTTTTGGCCCCGTTATCTAGGAGGGCTTCCTCCTCTGATGGTTAAACCATTTTTGGTTTCCTGCCAATTCTTCATCTTTGCCAGCACTGGTTTCCAGATTAAACAGGTCTTTTTGTCACTCTGAGGTGATTATATGGAGGACTTTGACATCTCATCTCAACCTTTACTTTGCCTCCTACAGACCTTGTAAGGTGAATTTTCATGTTCTGCACCATCAGCTGAGTCCATTTCTCTGCTAATTTTTCCTGTAGACCACGAAAATCTCCCTCAAGATGCCTTATGCTGTTGTTCCACCAGTTTGTCCAACTTCACAAGGCTAAAGATCCATCCCAATTCAAACCCCAAAGATGGGCTTAGAACAGGCCTTTTGGAACTGGCATGAAAGGCTGATCCACAGGGAAGCTTCAGCAGGGTTCAATCCATGATTTTGACCTTATAGATCTCACTAAGGTCATCAGGCCAATATTGACTCTCTGTTACTCTGGTTTAATTCTGAAACAACTCACTGTCAAAGAAGATGACAAGAACAGCACTGGAGATTTCATTTGCATTAATTTTCGGTTTCAAATGCTAAAATTAACTCTTGTCCCCAGGACAATCACAGGTATCTCTCTCGCATCAGCTTGATGAAAATGAGATTTCAGGTTGAGAGTGGGGGCAAAAACCATTTTTAGACAATGTTTGAGGACAGCAGTTAATGGAGGAAGCAGAGGAAATTTGAGAGACAGGATCCTTGGGCTGAGTTCATTAGAGCACTTCTGTACATGCTTAAGTTTGACTGTGAACAGTCTCATTGAAACCTAATCATGTGCCAAAGTACTTTGCTGGATCAAGGGCGTGATATGCTAATGAGGGAAAACAAGCAGGTCTTCAGCTGCAGGAGCACACTCAGGGATCAGGAGTGGTGCTGCAGGTCTGGCCACAATCTTGCCTGGTTGAAAACAATACAGGCAACAAATACTGAGTCTGGGCTTGTAAAATCCAACCCCAAAATAGCACTGCAGCTATTTTAGGTGTCTCCATTTAGAGACATGTGAGGAGGTTATTTTCTTCTGCGGTCAGGGAGAGGTAGAAACACTCCAGAGGTGTTTCAGAGCGGCAGCCTGAGCAAGATGCTCTGGCAGCATCTCTGTCTCCCCACCAAACAAGAGGCAATGGAAGGATCCCCCCCTAGTCTTTCTCAGCCCCTGGGGACTCAGATACTGGTCTATCATTACAGAAATGTTCTTTTCTGATTACTTGCAGCTTGGGGTTAGACATTAGTGGAATAAATTAGATCAATTTTGCATGATACCTACAAGTCATCCCTGTTCCAACCCATTGGAACAATTCTGCTGGGTAGGTACAGTTCGACCCAAAGGAGGATAGACTGAATTACTAGAATAAAATTACCTGCAGAGCAGCCACGATTGTCTAAGACTTCCCTTCTCCTGCCTAAGGGTAGAGAGAGATTCTTCAAACTCCTTCACATCCAGGTGAAGTAGCACCCAAGTGTGTCTGCTGAAAGCTCCCTGGGGGAGGCACAGCTGAACTGGAGCTGAACAGGCTTAGGTTTGCTCTTCTCTTCTCCAAACCAAGAAGGTCTTGTTCTGCTCTTCTCTGCTCCTCGTGCCTCTCTGAGCAGGTTCTTGGGGGTAGTGAGGTTGGGTGCTGGTTCATCTCCAGGTCACGTGCTGGGACTTGGAGAGTGGAAATATCTTCACCTTTGCTGAGGAAGACTATCAGAGCCCCTGGAGCAGTTGTACAGAATGTTTCCTTGCTGCTGGCCTTTGAAACGTAGGTCACCCATGCATTTTTTAACAGATCCCTGTAATAGTTTCCTTGTCATCGTGCATGAGCAGTGGGCATTTTGATGGGCTCCCAAGCTGCAGACACCATGGTTGGCATTTGACCCGTGCTGGTCTCAGCGAGGAGCCTCTGAGCCCCGGCTGCGCGCGGGGTGTCCTGCCGTGCCCTCGCCCTGTCACTCGAGGTAAGTGGCAGCAGCCCAGAGTGATTTGCCTGAGGAGATATCACACTTGCACCGTTCCTTCCCCATCCCAGCCTGTCTTGCACGTGGCTCTGGCGAGGATGGAGACGGGAGCGGATGTGGCAGCACATGGGCTCCGGGAAGTGTCTGGGATCGGATCCGCGGAGACGGCGCTGGCTCGCATTTGGGTTTCGCTCGGACGCCCACGGACGGGGAGACTTGAGCCAGGGTGGCTCTAACACGAGGGCCCTGACGCAGCAGCACGCTCGGATGCCTGATTCATTTGATCCATTTTAGCCACGGACGTCATCCCCACGATGCCACGGTCACGCTGCTGTGGGTGACGCGGCGGTGGCGGGAGCGCCAGTCGTGGGCTGAGCCCCATAATGTACCAACCGGGGTACAACCACATCCGTCCCTGATGCAAAGACCTTAAATGTGGCTCATTGCTTCATGCTAAATAGGTGCTTTGGTGCCCGCCAACGTCAGAGCTTCGTTCGCCCTCTCCTAAGCCCGAGGAGCAAGAGGAGGGAATATCTTAATAAATCAGATGGCAGCCAACCTTCAAAATCAGGTCAGCCTAGCCGGCGTTTCCTTCCCCTCCTTCCACCTTCGGCTCTTCTTCTCACGAGGAGCCCAGCCAACCTTGTTTGCATCATTCCTCCGGCGGGGCCAGATGGGCTCTGCGCGGGGGGCTGCGGGCATGCGGCACCGCTCGGCTCCGGGAGCTGCCGACGCGGCGCAGGAGCCGCGAGGAGTGGGAGCTCCCATTGTGCTTCCCAGCCTCAGGATGCCCTCGCCCACAGCTGGATTTGTTGGGGCAGATGCGGCGTGAACAGTCGGGCTGTGCGGATAATGAAGTTTGACGAGCTGGGAGTAAAGTTTGCGGCTTAGGCAATCAGGGAGGAAATGGAAATGTGCACCTGAGCGAGGCTTCCCTCGCAGCCAGGTGTGCTTCCGCTCAGCCAGGAGCCCTCCTCGTGTGACAGCAGGTGCCACTCCACCCTCCCAAAGAGGCCATCACGAGTGACACATTTAAGCCTCGACTACAACCCTTTTTTGCATGCCAGGTTGTTAAATTATTCTCTGCAGTGCAGCAGGAAAAAAAAATGTTTATGAAACAGATTTACTCTGTTTTAGAGCACGGGGTCATAATCTGTGAGATGCTGTTGATTAACTAGTAAATAATGCATGGGCTGATTGCCCTTTAGCTGTGCTGACTGAGTGGAAAAGGTCAGTGTTGGGATGCAAGGGGGGCTGCCTTGCTGCTGGAAGCACCTTCTTAATGAGTCCTTTCTCGTTTGACAGGTGCAAAACATGTCCCAGTCGATAGAGGTGTTGGACAGGCGGACTCAGAGAGACCTACAGTACGTGGAGAAGATGGAAAATCAGATGAGGGGACTGGAATCAAAATTTAAGCAAGTGGAAGAAAGCCACAAGCAGCACCTGGCAAGGCAGTTTAAGGTATGTCTGCTTTCCAAACTCCTAATGGAGCTGTGGCCAGGGAATTCTCGGGGTGTGCCTGGGACTGTGGCCCTGGTTCCCATCAGGGGGACCATCCATGGGCTCCTCCAGTCCAAAGCAGATCCAGGTTGTGGCATCACACCCTCAGCCACATCGGGGTTTTTTGTAGGGTAGAAGCACAAATCTCCAGGTTCCCACACCCACCAACCTCCTCGGCGCCCCAAGTAGGGCAGTGTGGGATGGTTCCATAAAGGGGGTCTGCGTGGAGACCCTGGAGCAGCTGAGGTCTGGGCGAGGTGGGCTCCCCTCCATGGCCAGGCAGCCCTTCCCCATGCCATGCCCAGGAGCCATTTCTTGGGAAAAACCAGGAATTTCAGCCCCGTTTCCATTTCTGCAGCATGTGGCAAACAGCAATGGGCTGTCACCAAACCACGTCCCACCTTGGGGTGGCTGTGGTAGTGGATTTATCACTCAGACATCAACCCTCCCAAAAAAAAACCCCAAAACCACAATTTTTACAGCTGTCCTCGGGCTGGCAAGCTGCACATCTCCAGGATCTTGGCCAATTTCAAGGGAATGGTGTTGGCAGCAGAGCCAGCCAGCCAGTTCTGATGGACTCTGTTGTGTCCTGGTGCTGCACAAATGAGGAGTGAAGCTGCCAGGCTTTGGCGCTGAGAGCCATGCCCAGACCCTCAAGAACTTGGTTGAGAACAAATGAAATTGCCAAAAAGAAGCAGTTATCCATACTCGGAATCTGAAATTTTAGTCATGCTTTGGGTTAAGAAGTGGAAATACAAGTTGGGCAGATTTCTAGTGAAATCTGGGGATATTTCTGATCCGCCACCCAGCTGATTCTCACCCTCGTTTTCAGGCAGCTGCCCAGCTGGCTGGTATTTTAAAGCAGAATTTTTAATGTTAAATACTTAAATACCAAGATTGTATCATAAAAAGCTGGGAAGAGGGTTCTTAAAACTTTTCACCAACTCCGCCTCCTCCCCTCCCCATCTCCAGTTACTGCAGGGCCCTAAATTTAGCTCTGCAGTCTGGATGTAAAGACCATCTTTCTGCTTTGAGCATGATTTTATTCCTTATTTATTCGTTTAATTTGTTATTTTTTCCCCCTTCATTCTGATGAGTTTAGTTCCTCCCCATTGCCTGCCAGGATGCTTGCACAGGGAAGTGCAAGTAAATAAAATCGATATATTCCCCATATACAAGGCACAGGAGGGAAAACCTCGTGACTTAAATAGGAGGGGATGGATGGGAAGGAAAGGAATGAGGCTGAGGACCAATTTCTGATCCTGTTCAGCCTCGAGCTGCTTCAGCAGACAGGCAGATGTCACAGCCCTGGGCCCTGTAAACTTGGCCACTGTGCAGTAGTTTAAGCAGCACCAGGTATTCTGTGTGTACTAACGTGCTTCATTAATGGGTAGGTGCATGCATATTTATGTCTACTCATTAGCTGCTGGAGCAAAGCATCTTCAACAAAATGCTGCATACTGAGCCTTTAAAAGAGGCCTTCATTTAATTTAAAAAAAAAAAAAAAAGGAAAAAAATTCATTTCTGCAAAATGCATTTGATAATAACTCTTAATTTTTATGGTCTGTGCTTAAAAACAGTAAGGGATTTTTGTCTAATTTGCTGCCAAAACACCATTTTAAAGAACAGCCACAGCATTTTGTTTCTGCTACTGCCAGCATTAAAATGTGAGTGGTTTGGAGCTCGTGTTGTTTTTTTTTTTTTTCCTCTCGTTAGTTCCGTAAGAGTATTTGTCTATGAATGGCTATCTATATAAGGCAGGTTAGTGAGCTAGATCCTCAACAGTATTTCATTTTCTTGCTTACAGGGCTAACTTAAAAGCAAGTTTTTTCAATGCTGCAGTGACTGAAGAAGCAGTTCACTCCCATGTAACCATGAAAAGAGGGCCACAGAGCATTTTGCACCATGCATTGATTTTTTTGATTATTTTCCAAATTAGCACCATATCTCACTAAGGAACCTTGAACCACACAACCAAGATCTTCCTTTGCATGCAATTGTAGATGCATTTCATGAATAGTTTGAAACCCTTGTCAATGCATATATATATTATTTTCTTTTATTTTTTGGAAAGAAAAAAAAAAAACAACTCTTTGTGTATGTGATCTGAAGCATGTAACCCTAAGATGTTGCATTCTAAAAATGACAAATAAAGGCCTTTCCCAAATATTTTGGTGTTCTGCAGCCTGTTTAATATGTTCTTTCCAATACATCATTTGGACCAAAATAATAATTAAACTAATTTTAATGCTAATAATTGTGGGATATGAACATTGCGCTCACGTAGGAAGCAACCAGGTCAAGGCAGAGTGTTGCAGATTTTTGCACGCATAGCACTGAACCGAGCTTATTTTAACCTTGCAGGCAATAAAAGCGAAAATGGAGGAACTTAGGCCTTTGATACCAGTGTTGGAAGAGTACAAAGCCGATGCCAAATTGGTATTGCAGTTTAAAGAGGAGGTCCAGAATCTGACGTCAGTTCTAAACGAACTCCAGGAAGAGATTGGCGCCTATGACTACGAAGAGCTTCAGAACAGAGTGTCAAATCTTGAAGAAAGGCTTCGTGCATGCATGCAAAAATTAGGTAGGCTCAGCACAACATGGTGGCCCTGGCTCAACAGCGCCGGTGTTGGACCTCTCATCCCGGCGGCGGGCGGAGATGCCGCGCTGGACATCTCGCGCCGTGCCTGGCCGCGAGGGATGAGCTCGCACAGCCAGGGCGGATCCTGTCAAGGGCTATGCTCTCGGTGGCATTCCTCTTGGGAGTAGTCCTGCCGAGGATTACTCGCGTGAGCGATGCCGCTCGTGGTGTAAGTGCTTCAGGATCGGCGCCGGGCGGCGTTTGGCATAAGTGGCCCCTGGCACATCTGGCACATCTGGCTTATGCCAAGCAAACACCTGTCCCCGCGGTTTGCTTGGCGCATCCACGTCCGACCCTTTTGCAGAAGGGGACCTGGCCCGCCGGCGAAGGTCTCGGCGCGTGGGGCCGCGTGCGTGGGGTGTGCAGGTTTCCCTGGTGGCCCCCCCTTTCCCTTTTGCATCGTGCAAGTCCCCCCCCCCGGAGAAGAGCATGATGGAGCTGGTGCGGGGGCGCGGCGCGGTCCGGATGTAAATCTCCCTGTCTCTCCCGTTCCCCCGAGGGAGCAGCGAGCCCTTTCCATCAGGCTGATGCTAAAACACCAGAGGTCCATCGCTAATCTCATTCCGAGAGTGTTAATTGGCTGAGGCCCCTGGGTCTGTTGTGGGGTGGCTCAGCTGTCGCCAAACCCAGCATCCGACCCCAAACAGGGGGGGAAGGAGGGCCCTGCCTTCCACAGCTCCAAGAACTCTCCCCACCATTTGTTGGGCCAGCTCAGACTTGATTTAATTTCTCCTTACATTATTGACTTTCTTGTTACGCGATTTAGATAATCTGAACACATTAACTGCTCTGCAGTCTATTTTGGTAGCACATATGAAATTACACTCTCAGGTAACTTCATGGAAGATCAGATCTCTTCTGAGCACTGTATATCCTTGGCAAGGTAACGCTTTGTTTCTCTCTTGGCCCTGCTGATGGGATTGCTTTTGCTTGTTTCTAGATGCCTCCACACCCCTGTAAGCAGCCACTGACCCTCTGTTTCCCTCTGCATTTCCATCCTGCCCTCTGATGTCATGTCCATCCCTTACAGGTTCCATCTGACTTGATATTTCAGGCAGGAAAGTGAATTCCCACCTAAGCCTGGCTGCTCAGAGTATTTGAACTCTAACCCCCCTGGCCAAGCGGGAGGGCAGGACCAGGGACTGGAGTCAGGGCTGTAGAAGTTCTTTCCCTGGGACTATTCTTTGAATGAAACCATTCCGGACCCCACAGCCCCTCTGTGGTCAGGGAAGGTGTGACCATCCTCCCACAGACCCTGGGTGGACTTTAACAAGTAGCTGCCAAACCATTCAAGCTCCAAAAAAAAACTTAGAATTTGCTCTTGGACCATTAACTCTTTCTGCTCCAGGCCAAGCCCTGGCTCATTCCATCCCCTCATTCTCAGGTGCAGGTGGGCCCAGCAGCCCAGGTAGTACAGATTGAGGCAGGTAGGTGTGGTGAGCTCTGGCAGGCAACTTTGTCTGGAAACTTTTGGGTTTGTTTTTTTTTTAATCTTTTTGAGTCTTTATTTGGATGTTTTGCCATGTCCCTTCGTCGTCCTCTTCCTCCTCCTTGTGACCGTGGGGTCAGGGCAGCTTTTGTGCCCTGGGATGTTGCAGCGCTCCCAGGTGCTTGCAGAGGTGGATCCTGTGTCTCACAAAGGTCCATCCATGAGGATTTGCTGCTCCCCCAGCAGGGTGATTCATTTGGTCACTTAACAGCAAATGGCATGGATTGAATTTCCAATGTTGTTTATCACTCCAGCGTGTAAACCAGTGAAAATGGCAGTTAATTGAGTTAAATTCAAATAACAACCTTACAGACACTTTGCTGCCACACGACGAGGCCCTGATTGCTGAGGATTTCTGTTTGCTGCAGGTTATCTGCTCTGAGGGGTTCGCTGATGTTTCAAGGAGCACATTTTAGCTTAGATTTGCTCCTGCCTGGGCCAGAAATGCTGCTCACCTGGAGAGTGTTCTCCTGCTACAGCTCAGGGTGCCCCAAACAGGGTCAGGGAGCTGCTTCAATGAGCACAGGACAAGGGAAAGGGAAGGATGTGCCACATTCCCATCCAGTTCACCTCTCCCGGGAAGCTCCACAGTGCGGTGGCATTTTCCTTAGACAAGGTCCTGTTTTGCATTTTGGGTTTCCTAAGCATTATTGATGGATCAATAGTGAAAACATTTGCTGACCCCGGCGTGTGTGTGAAGGGGGGAAAAAAGAAAAATCAATAATGGCAGGTTCAATCTGTGTTTCTGTTTACACTCTCAAAGATCACTATTTATACAGGGATTTTAATGTTTCCATTAATGTTCCTCAGAGGAGCCTTGGAGGAGTGGAGAGGTTGTCACTCCTTGGTTCAGGGGGGAATTTAACTCAGCTGTGCTCCTCGGGCTCTTGTTTGCCTGCCAGCCCAAGTTTTCCCTAAGTCTTGGGAAAAAATCCTGGTGCAGGGATGGGAACAGAGCCCTGCCAGCCTGTCCCTGATGTTTTTGGGGTGGGATGCTCCCAGCCAGGAGACAGATGTGAGTCCAGGGCTGCCACTGCCCCATGCCTGCCGTGCAGGGCTGTGGGTCTGGGATGGGGGGGATCAGAGCCTGGATCCCTGGGAAGCTGCAGCAGGGAAGGATCCCTGGGAAACTCCAGCAGGGAAGGATCCCTGGGAAGCTCCAGCAGGGAAGGATCCCTGGGAAGCTCCAGCAGGGAAGGATCCCGGCTGTAGCAGCAGCAGAACCACGGGGTCCAGAAGGAGCTGGTGGCTGCGTTGGTGGATAAATTGCTGCTGAGCTGCTAAACATCACTTGTGGGCTGGATCTGGGGAGAAATATGGAGCGGAGGTGTTGGCATCCTGGGAGGATGGCAGGGCTTGTTTTAGCTGGCAGGAGCAAAGCATGGCTTCTCCTGCTGGAAAATTCCTCCTGCAGTTGGAGGAAGGGGCTGCATGCAGGGTGTGTGTTTCGGGGCTGCTCTGAGGGGCTGCAGAGAGGCAGGACAGAGGCACTTGGCTGCTCAGCCACTTGGGAAGAGCCTGATTTGTGCTGTTTTCCAGGAAGAGGGACCTGAATAGCATGGGGGAAACAGGAGCGAAAACAGCTCCTCTGGGATGCCCCAAAGCTGCTGCTCACAGGCTTCCCGTGTGTCCTGGACTCCTGGATGAGCACCAGGACCTGCTTTTCTGTTGCACATTTCTCCCTGAGTGACCTGAAGTGTCCTCAGCATCCCACGCTCCTGCCATCCCAACAGGAGGGCGGGTTTGCTGCAAAAGGCTCAGCACCCGTGGTGGGGAAATTGCTGGTGATATTCAGAGTGTGACGTGGATCCCAGCAGGGGTGGATGGGTTGGTGAGGATCAGAGGCTGGAGTTGTCCATCCTTGGGTGGTAAGCCCAGGAAAGCTGCAGGGACCTGGCTAAGTAGAGACCTTGAAGAAACTTCCTCCCAGCGTCTGAGTGCCTGGGATAGATTTACACCAGGAGAGAGAACACCTTGCCCTGTGTAAGAACAACCCCCTTGCGTTGCTGAAGAGCTGTTGTGAATGTGCCTCCAGCTAAACGTGTATGAAATGTTGCAAATAGCACTAGTTTACCCTTATCAGCTGCTGCTGCTGCTGATTCTTTTTTAAAACTATTTTTTTAAATCAATGAGCTTTTATACAACACTTCTCCCCAGGGAAATGGAAGGAAGAGATAAAGTGACGGCAATGTAGGGCTGTGATAATGGCAGGCAGCACTGAGCAGATCTGTGATTAGAGGAAGGCTGGACCTCTGCAAGGGGAATTTGCAAGATACATTAAAATGTCTTATTTTAACCCATTGCATCCCTTTGCCAATACTTTGCTCTGCCCCTGAGCTGAGAGGTTTTGAGTGCATCAGGCAGGCAGGAGGGAGGGCAAATCCCTGTACGTGGTGTCTCAGGGAGGCCAGGAAAGCTGTCTGCTCTTTGGGGGGATCTCTCTTTGTCTGCATGGGTCTGAAGGCTGTGGGAAGATGTGGATGTGTCCCATGGCTGTGATCAGGATAGCAAGGTGCAGGTGAGAAGAGGCTAAAGAAGTGAAAGAGTTTGCAGAGTGTATGTTCTGGAAACATTCAGGGTCTACAATCTGTGATTCTATGAAGGTCAGGCTGGACAAGGCTCTGAGCAACCTGATCTAGTTGAAGACGTCCCTGCTCATTGCAGGGCGTTGGACTACATAACCTTTAGAGGTCCCTTATATCAAACTATTCCGTGATTTTACTTGGTAATTTTGAGCAGAATGACCTTGTCCTCAGCTGGCAGAGCTCTCCCCGTGTTTCAGCAGCACCTGCAGGGGCTCCCACCTGCAGGCCCAGCGCTGGGTGCCCTGCTGAGCAGGTACTGCAGTGCAGCTGCAGCAATGCTGGGTCCTCACACCCAGCACCCAGGGCAGCTTCTCCAACCCAGCCACCTTCCCCTTCCCAGCTTGACACAGGCTTCCACGTCAAAAAGGAGAAGTCAGGAAACGCTTTCTGAACTTCAGGTGGTGCCTCTCGCCCTGGTGCCGCTGTCCTGAGCTTGTCTTGCCCAGGGGATGCAGCTGCAGGACCAGCTCTGCACTGGATGTGTCCGGGCTGTAAATGAGCTCTCCCGTAGCAACAGAGCATCCACCACCAGCCCCCAGTCCCTCCCGAGCCATCTCTGCCTCTTCTCCTGTCATTCCTCACTGCACACAGGTTAAAATGTTGGGGATGCAGGAGGCTGGGGTGGCAGCTTTGCTGACACTTGGGGCTGTTGTTGGAGAAAGGAAAGCACCTTCTGTGCTGAGGCTGCAGCTTTGCACAGGAGGCATCTATCCATGGGCATCCCCAGGGGGGTGCTGGGGCCGCTGCTGGGGCCATGGAAGAGAAACAAGCTGCCATGGCAAACAGGAGGAGAGGTGCTGCTGCTGCTTCCCCTCGTATTTAGAGCTCAAAAACCCAGCCAGGCACTGAGCTGGGCTTGCAAATGCCCTGCCGTGCCCACTGAACTCCACAGGTGTGGGGCACCCGAGTGTGCTCAGACCTGGCTCACGGTGCTGTGCAGGTGCCCGTCCCTCTTGTGGGGATCTGAATCTGGGCAGAATTCCCAGGGCAGCTCCTGAGGGATCCTTGGGACACCCCACCTCCCGCCTTCATCCTGCTGCCTTTGGGTTCCTCCCCTGGAGCTGGCTGGGAGGTGGCTGGTGAATTCATTAGTGCCTCCCAAGCGTGCCAACACGACAGGGATCAGAGAAGGTGGCTGGTAGACGCTGGTAAATGGTCTTTGCAGGGAAGAGATTTATATTGTGTGCTATTTCCTAACTTCTTTTTTTTCTCCTCTCTATAACCTGTAACAAATACATGTTTCCAGCAGGGCTGGAATAGACACATCTGTCTTTTTATCTTGGCTGCACCCAGTGTATTGGAGCAGGAACGAGCAGCTATTCAGCTAATTCCTCCACCTGGCTGCTCCATCCTGCCTCACTCCTCTCATTTCCCATTCTGTGACAGCCTGGCTGGTTCAGCAGAGCTTGTTTTCCTGGGGACAGTGTGATAAGGACAATTCTCATTAAGAGGCACGAAACAAGCAGAAGTATCCAACACTTGCTCTTGACTTAATTCCCTCTAATTAAATAAACCCTGGGCTGCCATCAGTGGGGCAGAGCAGTGGGCAGAGCGCTGTGGGTGGTGGCCGGCTCTGGTGCCCCTCGCCGGGGCTCCGGGGCTGACGTGATGCTCACCAGCCTCCTTCCACTCTTTTCCAGCTTGTGGCAAGCTGACAGGAATAAGTGACCCGATCACAATTAAAACCTCGGGGTCCCGGTTCGGATCGTGGATGACGGACCCTCTCGCTCCCGAGGGAGAGAACAAGGTAAGGCCGTGACAGGTTGGTCTCTGTTCCCACCTCCACCAGTGCAGGTCACTGAACACTCATCACAGCCAAGCAACGAAGCCCAGAGTGTCCTTGGAAACCCGAGGATGGTCCAAATTCATCTCACGGGGCTCTGCTGGCCTCCTCTGCAGCAGGGAGGGCTGAGTGTCCCACCAGGAGGGAGGACGAGGAGCGGGTGGGCAGCCCCGTGCAGTCAGTGGTCCCTTCCCTGGGCAGGTGAAACTCCTTGCAGTGATGAGCATCCATGGTCTCAAAAGTGTCACCACAAGGTCTGAACCCCCCCTGCTCCCCGTGCAACGGGGAGAAAAAATCAAGTATTGGGTTTCTCCTCTGTGTCTGGCAGCCAGGAGGGAGCTGAGGCTGAGCAGAGGGACCCATGGTCCTGGTCCCTATTGCTCTTCTGCTGCCAGCACCTCTGATAATGTCATCTGACTGCATTTGTCCTCCATCCTCCACTTTTATTGTTGTGGGGAATTAACTGGCTGCAGCCAGAGAGAGAGAGAGATTTGTTTTGCTTTGTTTTGGTCTTTTTTTTTTTCCATTCAGACCATTCAATTTTGATCCCAAGGAGGTAGGAGGCCAATAACTGGCTGAAAATCAATCCAGGCTTCCCATGACTGATGGAATGGAAAATATCTCGAGTGTTTGCTGAGGATTTGCAGGCAGCAAAGCAAAACAAAAGGCACAGAGCTTGGCTGGATGTAATTCCCTCCTGCATGCAGCATCCTTCGTCAAAGGATAAAGGCTCTGGCAAGAGCTCTATCAGGGCAGCTATTTTGGGAGCTCTGCCCTGGGATCGACTCTCTGTAGCTTAGAGAGGACAAGGGATGCTCTGGAGAAGCCACTCCTGGGTGGCTTCTTTGAAAGTGACTTGAGTTGTTGGGCTCTTTCCCTCCACCAGCCAACTGGCTGGTACTGGTTCCCTAATTCAACACCTCCACATTTTACACTTATTAAGCAAAACTTCACCTACAGCCCCAATAAAACCCTGATTGGAGGTGAGATGCGATGGCTTTTCCCATATCACACCTCGTTTTGCTCAAGAGAGAGGACAGAATTGTCCCCTTCAGGCAGTGTTTGCTGTGTCCTTTGGCACTAACATCATTTATAGCTGAAGCTGGTTGTTCAGATGCTGCAAATCCTCCCATGTCTTCAGAGGGTTTTGTCTCAAACCATTCATTTTAATATTTTTTTTACGCATGCCTTTTTCTGCAGTGTATTTTTGTCATGCAAGCAGACTGTAAACTGGAGCTGAAGCTTCACCAGCATCTCTGTGTATCTAATACAGAAACCTACTGGGAATTTTATTAGGAACACACCATTAAATGAATTTCACTGGCTGCTCAGCAGAGTGGGAAAGTGGAGATGGAGAAAGATGGGCAGTTTATCATCCCTGTCTTCTGTCCCCACGCCCCAGGAGGTGTTTGGTGGTTCATATGGTCATTTGTTCGAGTCATGAAACCATGGAACACGACTGGGGAAGACTGAGAGTCCGACAGGAGCAGCCTGGCACGAGGCAGCAGGTGGATGCTGAGTGCTGGGTTGGGTGTGCATGGGCAGGGGGAGGTTGCTCAGAGCCAGCTGCTGGGATGAGACATTGCCCATCCATCCATCTCCACTTCTCCAAAGCATGGAATGCTCTTGGGTCCTGCCACCTCCCAGCCCCAGCACGATGGCACGGGGTTCTGCTGGGCTTCTCTCCGAGAACCCAGCACAGTGCATCGGTGTGTTGAATCTTTGACACCAGAGAGAGAAATGGGAGCAGCAGAGAGACAATCTGGCTTGGGGGGGGTTTTTTAACTATAATTTCCCAAGCTGGTTTAGTTGAAGGCCGGCATTTCATTTCCAGCTCTCCCAGGCTGCAGACTCCTCTCTGCCGTGGGCTCAGGGACATGTGGGGGTGTTCTCTGGTGCTGTTGCAGACATCCTCGAGCCCCCCAGGGTGGAGGTGTGAGGATCAGAGCCGTTGGCCACGTGTTCATTCTCCACCTCTGCAGTGTTTCCAGGGAGGTAACGCTGGAGGGCTGAAGTTCCCTACAAAGTTTTTGGAGACTCCACTTGGCCTTTCAAAGGCAGCAGCCAAATGTTGGTTTGTTCTTCTCAGGGACCCCAGAGATAGTCACACTGCAGAGACAACTGTCGGATTCTGCAACCGAAATTTGCACTACATCCCCCAAACCTGCAGCCTTAAAGGCTTCCCTCTTGCTAAATTTACCTTTTCTCCTTCCTAAATTTACCTTTTCTCCTTCCTAAATTTACCTTCTCTCCTTCCTAAACAGTTTTTACGGAAAGCAGCTCTCTTATTTTTAGGCAGTAACTGCATCCACAGTGTCATCACTGGCTGGATCTTTCTGCTGGATATTAACTGCACAGCTTGGTCATTTGCCTCAGAATTGGTTTCATGTAACAAAAGCTTCTTTTTATTTTAAGGAGTCTAGACAGTGTCCCAGTGAACTGGCACTTTAATGATGAACTAAAATCTCTCCCCAATCTCCCCAATAGCAAGATTTAGATGTCTCTCTTATATTTTAGCAGCCTTAGTTTAAGCTTTTGATGCAGAAGTGTGTGATTTTTAAGCCAATATGGACTTTGCCTGAATTTCCTTGACAATGAGTGATTGCATCCCTCGCTCCTGCATGCCAAATTAATGGAGCTGTGCACAGCAGCTGGGATAATTTACTGAGTGCTACCACGGCGAGGCTTAGGGGGAGCAAAGGCAGCAGCAACGTAAAACGCTGGGTTTAGCCAGAGAAAAGATGTTAATTGTCCTCTGGAAGGGTGGTGCCAGTCACGCAGCGTTGCCGGTGGGGCACTTGAGCTCTCCTGTTCCTGGGGAGATCCCAGGCTACCCCCCTGGGAAATAGCTTTTGGCTATTCAGTTGATTTCTTGGCTGGTTTGGGGTTCCAGAAATTGGAATTTATTTCTGGGCACAGGTTGAAGGTGTTGGACACACCGTTGGATTCAAGGCCAGGTTGGACAGGGCTTGGAGCAGCCTGGTCTAGTGGAAGGTGTCCCTGCCCATGAGTTTTAAGGTCTCTTCCAACTCAAACCATTCTGTGGTGATTCTGTGAGTTCTCGCTCAGGGTTTCTCCCACAGCCAGGATTTTAGGGTGATGTGCAGAGGTCTCAGGGAGTCTCTGCTGTTTCCTAACCCCACGTGTTTCTGTTGCTCGCCCAGGTCTGGTACATGGACAGCTACCACAACAACCGCTTCGTCCGCGAGTACAAATCCATGGCAGATTTCATGAATACTGACAATTTTACCTCCCACCGCCTCCCTCACCCGTGGTCGGGCACCGGTCAAGTGGTCTACAACGGCTCTATTTACTTCAACAAATACCAAAGCCACATAATTATCAGGTTTGACTTGAAAACAGAGACCATCCTCAAGACCCGCAGCCTGGATTATGCCGGCTACAACAACATGTACCACTACGCCTGGGGCGGCCACTCAGACATTGACCTCATGGTGGACGAGAACGGGCTGTGGGCCGTCTACGCCACCAACCAGAACGCGGGGAACATCGTCATCAGCAAGCTGGACCCCAACACCCTGCAGAGCCTCCAGACCTGGAACACCAGCTACCCGAAACGCAGCGCCGGCGAGGCTTTCATCATCTGCGGCACCCTCTACGTCACCAACGGCTACTCGGGGGGCACCAAGGTGCACTACGCCTACCAGACCAACGCCTCCACCTACGAGTACATCGACATCCCCTTCCAAAACAAGTACTCGCACATTTCCATGTTGGACTACAACCCCAAGGATCGGGCCCTCTACGCCTGGAACAACGGGCACCAAATACTTTACAACGTCACCCTCTTCCACGTCATCAGGTCTGACGAGTTGTAGTCCGTCCTCCTTTAGAAACTGGTTTAGGAAAAAAAAAAGAATACAAAATAATAATAGTAATAATGATAAAAAGGAAAAAAAAGGGAGAAACTTAATTTAAAAAAAAAAAAGCTAATAAGGAAACACACTTTAAATAAGTAAATATATAAACAGCTGCCAAAATTAAGAACAACGTCATGGAGGATAATTCAGCATAAACCTGACAGATCAGCATTACCTCTACATTTCTAGAAGTCTGGCCCTGACTCACGAGTAACCATGTACTTGCAGCTGGAACTGCACTTAAGAACCACTTAAGTTTGGGGTTTTGTTTTGTTTCTGTTCTGATAGCAAACCTATAGTACATACTAAAGCAGTAAGGCAATGACTGTTGGAAGTTTATCTTTGGGAGACTCGCTCTCTTCTCTGTGTGGGTTGCATGGACATTTCCCCGACGTCACGGTCAGCTGTGATGGATGTGTGATTTGTATTTTTAAGCAGAAAAAAGCTGACCCGTGAGGAGCTTTCGCTGTCTGAACAAGACCTATCACAGGTTAGTTTTCTTCGCCTTCCATTGCAGCTACTGTCTCTCTCAACTGTGTTCTTGTCACTTAGATTAACTGTGCTGAGACCTGAAGTAGCTCATGGATCTGTGTCTTAGTAACTATTAAACACGATGGTTTAAGTATGTATTATGAACAAGTTGTTGTACCCATATTGTTTGAACTTATGTACTCAGCAAATATATTGTATAATGTATGTCTGTTATTTACCAGAGGTGGCAAAACTTTGTATGTCCAGTTTATGCAATGAATGTTGTAAATGCAATGATGTAGTTTGGATTAATAAATGATGGGTTTTGTTTCTAAAAAGAAAAAAAAAAGGATCAGTGTTCACCCTTATACACAGATAATCAATTTCATGTTGATAATTACAAGAATATTCTCTTATTGTTATACTATCTACATAGCATTATGGTGGTTGGAAATCGCTTCTGTGGAAATTCTGTGGCAGCAGATTCCCATGGGAAGCTTTGTTTATGGAAGTGTGAAGGTAATTAATTTTTTTTAAGAGGAAAACTTTGTACTATCCACAGTTATCTAAGGAACAATAAAAATATTAGGAGACTCCCCTGCTTTGTTTATTGTCTTCTCCGTATGAGTGAGCGAGTGCAGGGGAGGGATAACAGGAATTACTGTGGGGTTTTGGGGGAAAATATTGAACAGCCCTCCTGACTTTCCTTCCAGGGAGTGTTAGTGCTGCTGGGAGCTGAAGGGGCTGGCGGGGAGGGAGGATTTGGCTCTCTGCTTTTAGAGATTCCCTTAATGTTTACATTTGGAGCAGACCCTGCTTCAAGGAGACAAAATCCCACCTCCGCTCCTGTGGCTGCTCCCACTGCGCCTGTTGGTGCTGTGGGCAGGGGTCCACCCAGCCCAGCACTCCCAGCCTTAGCTGCTGGTGCCTCAACAGAGGAAATCTTGTCATCTGTCACCGTCACTGGAGCCGGAGACACCGTGCTTTGGACCACCGAGGACAACTGGGTCGTTTTCCTTCTCGGATGCTTGGGGTGCCCCTCACCCTGGACTGACCACGGGCTCATGCAGGTAAAAATGTCCTTCCATTAATGTAGCCAGCACTGTTGTAATGAGTGGCTGTCCCTTCTGGGGTCTGGGCACCCACCACAACCCTCCCTCTTGGTGTTAGGATGCAGCACTACAGCAGCACACACCCCCAAACGATCCGAGGCGCTTTCCCAGCCACACGCTCCTGAAATTCTGGCTGCTCTGGAGTTTAACACACTGTGTGTTAACCTGTCCCTTCAACAAACCCTGCACTGCCCTGCTCTCCCCTTACACACTCCCACAGTGGGTTCTCCCCTTGGCAGGGCTCATTTCACCAGGAGCCCAGCACTGCCTGCAGCTTCATTCTGCTGCCACCATCAGGGCTGAGATGTGGGGTCCCCCCTCCCTCTGGGGTCCCACCTGGGGTGAGATGTGGGGTCTGGGGTCCTATCTCTCCCCACCACCCCAAGGAGAGCGTTATTTAGCTGTGTGGGGTAGACTTCAGCTGGCCTGAAGTCTCTGTGGAATAGTTGGACTATGCTAGGAACCTTCTGCACACGTCAGGGTGATATGCACGGAAGGAAAGGCTGTAACACCTGGAACAGAAATCCGGTTTCTAAAGTGATGAGTAATGTTTTCTGACATGCGTGGTTTGTGTGTCCAATTAGGAATTATTTATGTACAGAGAAACCAATGGTCCTTGGAGATGTGTCCAGACTCAGGTCTATAAGAATCGCAGCCTCTGATCCACCATTGCAATAAAGTTCCTGTTTTTGGAACAATACGATGTCGTTTCTTTGACCTGCCTCTAACTTCACGATGACATTTAGCAATTCCCATTCCACAGCCAGCCCCTGGTGAAAGGCCAGGGCTCTTCCTCCCCTCACTGCCCACCTGGGGAGCCCACTGAGCTGGACCCCGCTGGCATCTGGGGTAACGGGTACCTGCGCGAGCTGCAAAGGGCTCCCTGGGGCGTCATTTGACCCTCGTTGCCTCCTCTCCACACAGGGAAGGAAGTGACCATGTTTAGCACCACCAGGGAATGTGATTTTTCAGCCAAGTGGCCCGACGAGGCTCAGCCTTCAAACTCTGCAGACGGATGCATTTGGGGCCCCGGGAAGGAGCTCAGGTCACCAAGGTGAGGAAATTGAATACAAGCAATTGACGTTTGCTGCAAAGTGCACAACACGGGGGTTTCAACCTCTTGGCCTTCGCAGCAGCTCCCCGCTGGACTCTTCAACAGGAGGTGGGATATTAAGAAACACGGTGGAACGTGGTTTCTCAGAGCTGGATTAAACCACAGGCAAGGAGCAATCCTCCACATGCAGAGGTCTGAGGCAGCTCCACAGGGCTGAGATGCTGCCCTGCCTCGGCACTGCTGCTCTCACCGAAGGGTTGGCTGAGTGCAGAATGGGGACAGCTCTCTGAGGACTCCTTTCTCTGCTACCTGCTGTATTTCCAGCCCTCTGGACCGCCACATTTGTGGAGAAGTTCCATATTTAGCAGTGGTTTTTTTCTCCAAGAAGCGAAGAAAATGAGGTGGAGCCCCATGGTGTAATTGGCAGTAATATTGATCTTCGATGCGCAAGAGAAATCTGTTAAGCCAAAAAGCGGAAAGGCACCTGCAGTCATTTGTATTTAATTAATGTATTTCTTCAGAGCAAGCTCACTGAAGGGCATCATGATGGTTTCATAAGGCTTAGAGCTGCATCCGGCAACGGTGCAAGGAATGGCATGGAAGGTGATGCCAACACCAGGGCTGGGCTTTGCAGTCCACTGAGACACCTCCTGCCCAGCTCCTCGAGAGCTTCAGGGTGATTCCCAGGCACAGCCTTGCCGTGGATGTGAACCATGGCTGGAGCACACACTGAATTGCTTCTCAGTGTAGATTGATGTCCCAGCAGCTGGGCTTTGTGTCCTCTGTCCTGGCAGATGTGCTGATGGTCCTGAGCACCAGATGGCTCTTCCCTGAGACCCCTGCAGGTATTCCCAGAGTTTGTCCCAGCCGTCTGTCCGGGCTGGGGGAGATGTTTCAGGTAGACCACAGCACATGGCAGGGCACCACCTGAATCTGTCAGCAACCCATCCAGGCACGCTGACACGCACAGACACAGACACAGACACACAGACACACAGACACACAGACACACACACACACACACACACACACAGACACACACA
>VWZG01012370.1:575471-593033 GCA_013396735.1 Grallaria varia | reverse complement strand
ACACACACACACACACACACACACACACACACACACAAACACTACCAGGTGCCAAATTGCCCAAAGTCAGCTTGGTCATTAGGCAAGATGTGAGGACAAAAGAACACGTTTGCTTCAAAACATTGATCGGCAAAAATAAATCAAATTACAGAAAGGCAAAATAATGCTGTTTGCTTTAGGGCACAGCTACATTTAGATTCTAATTTTCCTAGTGAAATTCACTTAAGACAAGACTCCACAGCACAAAATGTCCTTGAACACAACAAAGACAGAGCAGCTTCTCTGTAACATGTACCCAAAGTTAATGAGATGAGAAAAGTGCTTTAAGGGGTGTACCTTTGTCCTATTTGCCTGTAGTGCAATATTCTATAAATGGATGCCATATGGTCATATACTTAATGGTATGTATTACTTTGGAAGTGGATGAGCCACTCAAAGGCAAGTACGTCCCAGAGGATTGCTTTCTATAGCCTATGACTTAATTATTTGATGCACGAGGCTTGTTGGTCCAAATTTAGTTCTGGGAGTCAGTGAGCTGCTTCAGAGGGACATCTGACCATACTTCTGCGCCTGTGTTCAGGTGCTGTTAATATTTTACAAGGCATTAATTTGACAGCACTCTACTAGGGCTTTGTGAGGGTGTGGTGCAGAACCTCGGTCCTGCTCCCAGCCCCACCAGTCCTGATGAGTGCCAGCTCCATAGCCGAGACAGATTTGACTAAGGGGGACTTTTTACAAGGGCATGGAGTGACAGGGGAATGGATTGAAACTGAAATGGCAGCAATTTAGGTTAAATATTCGGAAGAAGAGGGTGGCTCATCCTTCTCCCCACTGGTAGGGAAGCCCACAGGAGCAGCAGTGGGTTGTGAAATGCAGCTTTGGGCCTTGAAATGCAGCTCTGGGCTGTGAAATTCAGCTTTGGGCTGTAAAATGCAGCTCAGGACTTCAAGAGCGCTTACACAGAGTGTCCCATGAATTAAATGAAACTCACTCAGCACCTGGCCTAAAAGCCAGGCAGAACCACTGCCTGTTGCTTAGCATCATCACAACACTGAGAGCTAAAAATTTTCCTTTCTTCCTTTGCTGTTACTTCTCTGACCTTCATTAGTTCTGCAAGCACCGAGTGCTGAGCCCATATGGAGACAGTTATCATAAAAAAATGAATCCTGGCCCCTTAATTAGCTCCTCATTATCGGAGAGCTCCATATTGAAGCATTAAGAACTTGCGAAGCAATTTGTTGAGTTTCCAATTAAAACTTTTTAGAATTGTTGAGCCTTTTAATACTTGGTGTTTACAAATTGCCTTGGACCTACACCAATATACACATTTCCTTCACTGGGGAAATATAACTGAGGAGCTGATAGTTATTAATATAAAATCCTTGGGTTTAATAAAGTCATAAACCATGTCAATGAAGCAGCTCTTTTTATACCTGATACAATAGAGATGGCTCTGAACGAGTGCAGAGGAGTTAGAATCATTAAGAGGGCAATTAAAGGCTGATTTCCTAGTAACTCCAGTTTTACAGCACCGTAAAAACAAATGTACACATCCCTCTTCATATTAATTTACACTGGATATACTCCTGCCAGTTGACAGGTACCAAGACCCTCTGTTTCAGCACATTGCAGGATCAGCACCATCATGAAGAAATAAAAGCCTGATGGGCATGGATTATATTCACAATACCACATGAGCTGTGGGCTGGAGCAGTGCAGCTGCCAGATACGAACACAGAAGGAAAATGGGTCTCCTACACAGCATGGAATTGCACAGGTTCCCCCCTGGGTTCCTCAGCTGAATCTATGGCCTGATCTGCTGCGGTGGCCAAAAAAACCTGGGCAGGTGGGTGACCTCTTAACAAACCCAAGGATGAGCTGTGCCTACACTCTGTGGAGACAATGTGAACCAAGGGGAGCAGCAACGACCCCACCAACCTAGAGGGGGATTAAGCGAGTTGTTTAAAACCTCTTGGAGAGGTTTCCAAGCCATTTGGAAAGAATGGTCACCTTCCCACTGCATCCAAGGAGTATAAAGGAGGGATGGAGTTGTCTGCAACCAACTCCAAATGCTTCTTCCTTCTGTAAAACAGTCCCAGGTCCACCAGAAAGGGTAAGTTCATGGCTATTGAGTGTGTTGTGTCCCCATCACAGGAGGACAAGTGGCAGATCTGTGCAAGCCATGACAAACAGCCCTGCGCTGACACAACCAGAGCTGGGCTTTTGTTCTCAGCCGGTGCCGAGGACTTGTGAGAATGTGGTACTTGTGTTCTTGGCAATGTTGTAAAGCCATGAGCTGATATCTATTGAACACGTTATTCGTATTCCCACGCTGGTTTTTAAGCAAATCTGTCAAATAAAACCAAAAAAAGAACGAGAAGAGGAATGCAAGGGAGGCATTACATAAGGAATTGGCTGCGCTGGCAGCCGTGGTCACTCTGGGCACTGGTGGCTCCGTGGCTCTGGTGTCCTCTGAGAGGAGGTAGAAACAAGTTTGGAACAGGGATCAGCCCCCCAGACCACCGGCTGGGACCCCAGCAGGGGCTCAGGGCCATAGGTTTGTCCATAGTCTGCAGCTCCCTCCTGGTCCTCAGCATCCTCCCAACTTCGGGGCTGCCTTGCAGTGAATCCCCTCCCTCTCAACAGGCACGGGCTGAGCTCCTTCTCTCCCTCCTCCTGGCTTTTTCATCTGGCTTTTTAAGACCTCGTTACTTTCCAGGATAATTTTTTCATTTGTCCCATTTTGGCACTTTCTGAGCACCCAGCTACCAAAAAACGAGGGTGCTTTCAGGCAGATCAGCAACGTGGGTCCTTCCTCAAAGAGACACAGCGAGCCCCCAGCGCCACAGGCAAGGGGCCTTGAGGAGAGGAAACACAAATCTGCCATCTGTGACAATTTAGCATTTACCAGTCATATTGCACCAGGGCACTGTCACTTTGAATGAATGTTAAAGCACTTCCCCTGCGTGGCCTGAACACTCTCCCTTTCCCATCAAATTGGCCATGGCACGCTGTAATAAAATAGACGTACTGTGGCTGCAAAGGGTCACTCAGGGGAGGGGGGGGCTGGCATTAATTCAGGGAGGTCCCTTTTGGAAGAGACCATTCAATTAAAGTTTTATTGCAATTCTGCAACGTGAAGCCACGAGGACGGAGGCTCAATAGCTGTGCTGGGATTTTAAATTAGCAGCTGGGTAGGAATTTGCCAGTGATCCTGGGCATGAGCAGCAGGCAGTCAGCTGTGCTCCACTGCGGGAGCAAGGTCTGGGGAAACGACACTGGTGAAGCCGTGCACTTGGCTTGGCTTTGGATGACCAGCAGGATGAGCAGGGAATAACGTGGGATCACCTGGGAGCAAACCCTGTGGAAGGCTGAAAGGATCTGCCATGGTGAGAGGCACAGGGGTGGCTCTGGGAGCTGGGGCTCAGCCAGCTCTGGGAAAGGAGACTTGGGTGAGTCCTGCAACCCAGGAGGAGTTTGCCTGAAGAAAAGGGGTTAGGTTAGGCCCACTGCCTTTGAGCACAAATATTTGTGCCCTCAAGCAAGATTTTCTCTTGCAAACACCGCTGAGAGCTGGCAGCCTTCAGCCAGCAGTGCAGAAACACTCCCAGACTCCCACTTTTCTCATAATTTCTGTCATTTCCCCTGAAACACCTGGAAGAGGCAATACATATCATGGATGCAGCAGTGGCCAGATGTATTTGGGATTTGCAGTGAATGGAGGCAGACAGGGATGTCATCCTCTGACACAGCAATGATGACAATGATGATACCAGGCCGGGTGTGTGTGCCTGTCTCCTTGCTGGACTCAGGGCTGGGTGCTGGCTCTCCTCTGCAGATTTGAGGATCCCCAGGAAGGAAACCATCCTCGGGAAACACGGGGCGTTCTGCAGGAGGAGATCCCGAATTCCTGCCGAGCATCCCTGAGTCCCGGACACGCTAAGGAGGACACGGGTTGTATGGATGCTCAGGTGCAGGTGTTTGGAGCACTGCCCTCGCCACGGCAATGGCAGAGGAGGGCAAACTTGTTGGGAAACTTCTTGCAGAAAATGGACATGTGAGTGACCTCAGTGCTTTAGATGCAGTTATGCTGCCAGGCCTTTAAGACTGCAGTGAGAAACTGCTTGTAAGAAGCCTCTGTGGAGATCAACAGTGAATAGGAATGTAAACTTACAGAAACTGCAGCAGAAGAACTGAAAAACAACGGCACAGAGAGAAGTCACAAGGACTTTATTTTACACCAATAGAGTTGTGTGTTATTCGTATTAACCAGTCACAGGGTGGTTTGCAGTGTGTGTGCTATCTGGGTTATTTAAGGGGTGTTTTCACAACAATAAACGGCATTACCTTGATCATATTGGTCAGTTCGTGGTGTCCATAAGTTTCCCTCGCAATACAAACTGCTGCAAACGAGCAGGGCTCTGTGCCCAGACTCCAGCCATAACCACTCGCTTCCAAAAACTCAATAAAGCGTCTTTTTGCACGGGGGAAAAAACTGTCAGACGTTTAATTACCAGCCATCGTTACTGTGTTATCATAATGCGAGCGAATCGACGCTGCTCTGCCTCTGCCAGATGTTCACACTGCGGCTCGTTACTGCAGTGATGAGCTCAGGGCTTGATGAGCTCGGGGCTGCCGGGTCCCGGCAGAGTGCCAGGGCCAGCAGCCCCAGCCTTGGGCACGCACCGAGTGGGGGAAAAGCACCACGAAGTGTTGCAGCCTTCGGCACAGAAACAGCCTGTGCAGCTAAAGCAGAAGGGATAAAGGCTGCGGAAGGGCAGCCAGCCCCCGTGCACCAGGGCTCCTGAGGGCTGCCAGCCAAGGGTCAGGAAGAAATTTGTCCTGGGGGTGATGGTGTCTAATGGACTGTGTCAGGAGCTGAAATGTTCTGCTGAAAACACGGTCCGCAGCGCTGCTCGGCTGCGGGGTTGTATTGTAAATATTAAACACGGCATTAAGGTTGTAATTGCCATCTGGTAGGTCAATATCACAGGTACTCTGGCAGGGCAAACACTCACCTGGAGCCTCACAGGAGTCCCCGAGCGCTGCAGAAAGTGCTGGGGGTCTGCCTGGTTTGGGCTGGTTTGGTGTCGTGGAATCATGGAAAGGTTTGGGGTGCAAAGGAGGTTCAAGACCCCCTCATTCCAATCCCCCTGGCACAGATAGGGGCAACTTCTACTAGACCAGGTGGCTCCAAGCCCCACCCAACCTGTCCTTCAGCCCAGTGGCAGCTCAGACTCCGTAAGGGCATAAAACTGGTGGTGGCCCATTAATTACCTCAAGGTACTAATGAAGGAAATGGAGGGACATTCCTTGGGATTGCGCAGATGGGCCACCAGTGGCTGGGGAACACACCCTGTGATGTCCTTCAGCAAAGAACAAGAACTGCCTGTAAGGGGAGGGGAGAAAAAGTACAAAACCAGGGAACTTGGATCACTTTATCCCATAGCAACAAGCCCATTCAACAGGAGGAGCGTGTTCACAGCAGAGCCCTAAAAAAGGAGCTGTTAAAATAAACATTGGCAGATCTCACACCTCCCTCTTCCCTGAAGGGTGCTCTCTGGAAGCACACGTGGACAAACTAGGGAAGGGAAGAGAAGGAAAATAGTGATGAAGGCAAAGATCAGAGGTATTCTAATTAAGTGCTGAAATTAATCTGTGTTTCTTTCACTACCTAGTATGTTTAATCATTGTGGTGTCTCTGTTGTTCACCGAAGAATCCAGCCATCTCTTTCAGAGCATCTGGTCATATTATTCCTTTGCTTAACCATAGCATAAAAAAGCCCAGGAGTTTTCTGTGTAGCTCTTGCCCTACATATCACATGTGATATTTTAGGCAGGTAACAAAGAGGCCCTGTAACCGCCCTTCTAGCTCTGAGGTGGACAGCTGGTTTCAGGGGGTTTTCCCTGCTTTATATGGGTTTTCTTGCTCTGGGGGAGCATAAAACAGTCCCATTTTTCTTTTTATGAACTGGAATAGGATTCCTGGAGCCCTTAGAAGCCTGTGCTGCCCCTGCTCAGGATCTCCTGGGGCAGATGCTCTGGGCAGCAAAGGTCTGTGCTGTGGGTAATCCATGTCCCTTCGCTCTGGGCACGCAGCCCCTCACAGGTAGAGCCTCTTGGAAAGCCCCAAATTCCCAAGTGCATGCAGACATCACACATTGCCATCATGTTGCCCCCAGAGACACCACAGAGCCGAGCAGAGTCACAGATGGATGTGCTGCCCTCCAAGGAAAAGGCAGAACAATGGTATTTTGGACTTAGCATCACATTGCCTTTCCATCCCTCCCTCTTTCCCCTCTTCTTGTTTTTTATCTTTGCATCAGAACAGGCCAAAACACCAACAAGCCACCACCACCACCAGGAGAAAGTGGAAATGTGACACAGTTAGAGATCAGGGCAATAATGAGACAGTTTATCTTCCTCACACATACAGCACTGGGTGAACCATTGGGAAATGAAAAAAGCCCCCATAAATCATGTAGTCCCTTCCCTGGAAGCAGTAACAGCAGCAGCCCAGGGCGAGGGAGAGGTTTGCTCTGACACCCGTTCCCGAGGTGGTGTGGCTGTGAGCTTGGCACTGCAAAGGGCTGGGCAGCCTCATTCCTATTGAATTCACTCCTGTGCTGTACATGGACTGTTCTTTTATTATTTTAGGAGCCTTTACCCTGGGGAGCTGTTTGACTCCGTAATGGGGTCGTTTGCTTGAGGAAGGCTGGCTTGTAAGGGGAGGCAACGTGTGCAGTGCAAGGCTGGCCAGGCTTTTCCTTGCTAAATCACCATTTCTCAGTGAAAATACAGATGCAAGAGACTTTCTCCAAGCCCTCAATCCAATTGCATTTGGAGGAGCACCAAGCTGGGCTTGACAAGGAGATGGGAGCAGAGAGGGCTGAAGGGAGCATGGTGATCTGTAACCTCCACCCTTGGGCAGGACACCCCATCTCACCAGGCACTGCTGGGGGATGGCACAGCTCTCCCTGCCCCTCCAACAGGTCCAGCTCTGCAGGACAGACCTCCAGCCAAACGCTGCAGGCTGGACACTCCACCTTCTCTTGCATAATCACTGGGCTGAGGGAAAGCAACTCATAACGACTTCCCACCCACACGTCCAACCCCATACGAATGGCTTCTTGCCCTGGTGGAACAGAATATTGTGAGACTGCCAGAAATAGGCAGCAATCAAATAATGCTGCAACCCACTCCCATCTGCCATCAGAGAAAAAAAATCCTGCCCAAGTGAAAGCAAGAAAGAGCTGGGAGGAATCGCCGTGTCCCACACTGTACCCTGGGCACGGGCACCTGCTCCGTGTTCCACGCTCTGCTGGTGGAATGGGGTGGGCAGCACTTTCTTTCCCTGAGCCAGGAGGAACTGCTGGTGGCAAAGGAAAGTGCTGGAATGCAGACATCTGGCTGACAGAGCCACGCGTTTTCTTTATAATATGGTGTTGGCAATGTTACATGAAAACATTGATGAAAAATGAAGCCAGATACTGGGGGAAATGTGTAAAACTTTGTAATTCGGTTTTGTATCACTTTGAACGTGACCGAGTGGGTTTAGTGTATAAAACAGCGAGGGACCAGTTCTGCTGCTGGAAAAAATCAGCAAAAATCAACGTACATGTCAGGGCCCCTTTGCAGAGCTGCACTGACACACGTGGGGGCTCTGTCCTTGCACCACTGGGTGATGGACCACCCTTGGAGTCCTGCTTGGAGCAGGTGGGACATCCACCCATGGTGTTGACACAGATCAGCACCTCTCAGGACCAAAATGCCCCCAGGCTACATTTTGTCCAGGTGCTTAGAGTGGCTTTCCAGGCTGTAACCTGCCCTGTTGCTCTTGGTGGGATTGGGGTGGGCTGAGCAAGGTGTTGATACTCACCCCATACCCCTGAGTTTGCAGGTGCTTGTCTGGGCTTACTAATGGGACGTTATATAAATTACTTCACCTGTGCAAAGAGCAGATTTCCCACAGCTCTTTCAGAGGATGCCTTGTTTGTGCAGAAAGGTGAGAGTAAATCCCCTGGGGCTGAAGGGCTGGGGGTTTGGGGTGGAACACAGGACTAGGGAGGGACCACTCTCTTCTGGGATTACTGGCAAAGGCATGAAAAAGTAGTTCATCACAAGAATTCTTTCCATGAGCTTTCTCTGACTCTTCTGCCTGACAAGTTGTAGCAACACAAGCTCCAGCTGACCTATGGTGGGTCCCTCAGCAGAGAGGGAGGGAGAGGCAGGACCAGCTCTGCTCCTGCCCTGAGAAAGCCCATCATTTCTGGGAATGCACTGGGGCTTGGATTTCTTCAGCCTGACGACTGATAGGGATGTCCTTGCTTTTAACCACTGTGGGTGTGTCATCAAAGGCGCTTTGAGGAAATGCAGTGCTGGAGGCTTTGGGTTGGGGTCGTGGGCCAGGGTGAGTGCAGCCCCCCTTCCCCGGCCATGGGTTTTGGGAAGGATGGGGATGTTTTTGGAAGGCTGAGGAGCCAGTCCTGAGCAGAGACCTTGCATGTGTACAGAGAGTGCTGATTCATCTCGCTGCCACTTGAGACAAAGGAACATCTAATTAACTCAGCTGCGTATAAATAAATGTACAAGGTACAACCAACCTCGGGAGCACAGAACAGCACTGGAAAACCTCAGCAATGCACAATGTGCTTTTCCTTTCTCTGGCAGGGCTGGACCTCGCTTCTGGGACTACCCCTTTGTGTAGAAATAGCAAAGAATAGTGGGATAATTTTATAAATTTTTTTGTCAGTATTAGTTTTTGCATCAGAATTATGTAGTTTTCCCATTCCCTGCAGTTCATCTGTGTCTCAGGTACACCAAGGCTTTGATAACCCTCCAAATCTCTCTCAGAGCAGGGTCCAGTTTCCTGCTCAATCAAAGGGTGCCTGGGGTCTGTAACCCTTTTTGGAAGAGAGTGAAAAACAACAAGAAGACCAAGAAAACCATTAAGCAAGTAATTGCTGGTGCTGCTCTAATTACCAGCACCCACTGCATTAATGGCCAAGCTGATGTTCCTGCAGCTGCAGAACATGGCCCCAGCCTCTGGTTTTAATTACTCTCATTAAAGGAACTTTGCAGTTTGCCCAGGAAGTGGTGAGATCCTGGCTTAGTCCTGTGGTGGGAGTGAGGAGTGGGCTAAGAAGAGCCCAGAGCTGGGAATTATTTGGCTTTTTAGTCTCTGAAATCCCCAGCTTTGGGACGTGGCTGTGGGAGCTCCCTCTGCCCCGTTCCCCAGCATCTTCCCGGGGTTTGCAAACTGCTGGTGCTTGCTGGACATTTTCCCACGCTGAGCAAGCGGCTGAGTGTTCCTGGCTGCTGGACCTGCATGGCCATCACCTCCTCCCTGTGGAAGTCTTTACCATAAAACTACTGATCATTATTTTTATGGCTCTTCTCTTCAAGCTCTTGCTGTTAACACACCAGAAGAGGCCCTTGTTGTGTTTTGAGCCAATTTGTTTTGATGGCGTAACGAGGTTGATAAATTACCACCTTGGCTTTGGGTGTTTGCGAGAGAAGAAATCCCTCGGTGTCTTCCTTGTGCACACTCATTAGGGCTTTTATGGGGCCTCGAGGCAAACACAAGCCAAGTGGCCCCACCCACGGCAGGAGGGTTGGAATGACATGATCTTTAAGGTCCCTTCCAATCCAAATCTTTCCATGTCGATGGGAAGAGTTCTTATCCACCCCGCCCTCCCACAGAGGGGTCAACCCTGGTCCCATCCTGCTGCCCTGGAGGAGCTGGTTTTGGTGGCTGTGCCCAGGGAGAGGTGACTGCCCCTTGCTGGAGGCAATGAGCTGATGCAGAGCGACCTTGCCTGCCAAGAGCCATATTTTTGAGACAGCAAAGCACTCATCATCTCCAGTAGTTGGACTGATTAAAAGTGAGAAGATCCGAAAGTTCTCGCAAGTGAGTTAATAATAAAGTCTCCCTCCCTCTGCCTCAAACAGTGGGCTGGGAGATTATAATTAAATCCATAATCTATGCGCACACCCCACTGCTTTCCATTGCTTGCTGCTTTTTGGAGGTGATGCTGCTCCAGCCCACGCCACGGGCCCGTGCTGGTTGTGCAGAGATTTTCACTGTCCCGCTCTCGGAGGCATCTGCCTAATTGCACCAGCTACAATTTTTTAATGTGCCTTCCTACCTTGCCTCCATCTAATAAGGTCAACCCCACCTTGAGGACAGATGCCCTGCTGTCTGTTTGGGCTTTTCCTCTTTGGGATCCACAGAGGACGCAGCTGCTCTGACCTTCTACACAAACCTAGTTAAAGGTGACCAAGAAGTACATAAATACAGCTGCCAAAGCGGTTTGGAGGAAGTGCCTGGGGTGTGTTTTATTTGTCATTTCAACCCCCCCAAAGAATCACTCACAGGGTGGCAGGGCTCCTGGCTGCTTTTCATGTAAAATCAAGACAAACAGAGAGAGGCTACCTCCAGGAAGAACATCCCTGGCTAGAATTGGAATTTTGTGGACAGAAAATGAAGGACAAAAAGAGCAACCAGCCTGCTCTGGGGTCTTCAGCAAGGCTGGGTTTCCTTCTATTTGTAGTTTTGGTTTTTTTTTAATCTGGACTGACAGCGCTGAAGATATGAGAAGTTGAACCAGATTCTCTAATGCATCCTTTTAAGGCCATTGCTGTGACATGGTGGAGGTTTCCATAGGCTTGGCCATGGTACAGATGCGAGATCAGGAGCTACAAAACACCCCTATGAGGTCCCAGCTCAGCACTGACTTGGCTGCTGCTGCTGCAAACCGTGGCCATCTCCAACAACGCCATGAGCTTGAACACGGGAGGAACCAGATTTGGGAACTGGTGACTGCAGAGAGCTACACTGACCCATTTTCCTCTGGCTGATGGATACAGGCCCTGGTAAAAGCTCCATAGCAACTGGATGTGCACGGTTTAATTATGAAATCCCCATGGTGCTCCCTTTCAAAGATAAATGGATCCAGGATATTTTCCCCTCTTGCAGCCATTAAAAAAAGGCTCTATATTTAGAAGGTCCTGTTCCACTTTGCTGTGTGCCAAGCAGCAGCACAGCTTGAGGAAGGACAATGCTTTGGATGAGTACGTCTAGGTCAACACATGGCACGTCCTTCCAGGAAGGTTTGTGAGCCTGAGGAGTCTGGTTGTCCTCTCGTGGCATTTTTGGGTGCTCACCTTCCCTCAGTGCCAGGCATTTCACACCCATTTGACCCCAGTGCAAAGAACAGCACCAGGTATAGCAGATAAAGCCTGGGATGGGGTTATTGGGTTAAACCCAAATGGGGGACAGATCCAGCAGTGGTATTGGATCAGTGATCATCACCTGGGAGAGATTTCAGAAAGACAAGGCAGTAGCAGAACTCTATTGCTGAGACTATTTTGGGTTCTTTCCTAGTTGTCTTTTGTTTAAGCTCTCCACAACAGCTCAGGTCAGCTCTTATTACAGTCAGCTGTCCCTCCTGTCCCCTGGCACAGAGTATTGAGACACAGACAGCGAGAACTTTTGGATGGCACAATAAATAAAATAGATGCTATTATTACAGCGCCGTCCTGTTTTCTGCTGCCAACGTATCTCTTCTCTTGTCTGACTTATTGCTGATGTCTTCTGTCAGCCCAGCTTGCCTTTCTTGGTTCTATGATTTATGGTCTGGGGACACAGAGCAGGAACATGTGAAAATTGCAAATGAGGGTGCTGGGAGGAGCACAGGAGAAAGACAGGGAGTGGTTGTGATGAGGGTGTGCAAATGGGTCCTTCTCCCACTACCATCTGACAGGAGATGGGGTTTGGGACAGTGTGCTCAGACAACCAAGCAGCTTCACTCCAGGGCTCCAGCTCCCAACCTCTGAAGTGGGAGAAAAACCTGGAGCAGGGACAGCAACCCCTGTCGCTTCCCAAGGTGAGCTTCCCAACTACATGTGAATGCCTCCAGCATGGGATGACATCTGGTTGTAAAGGTCCGGGCAGCAGCCACCGCTGCCCAGATCCAGCAAGAGCAGGACACTCAGCAGGCAGAGCCTCAACTGCTGCAAATTGGTCTCATTCCTTCTGCTTCAAAGAGTTTGCCCTCGTTCTATCTGTTACTCTGCAGCCAAGGTGGTTCAGGCGTGGACAGGAGGGAAACCACAGGCTGCTGCCTGCTCTGGGAAGCTGTCCTTGCTGCTGGTGGCTGCAGCTCGGCAGGATGATGCTATTTTCAATACCATGGCTGAGGCTCGTGATAATTGAAAGCTGTTCCACTCGGTCCTGCAGCCTCCTCCAACTCCAGGCGCCTCTCACGCATCCATCCTGCTGCCAACCCAAAACCTGGGAGGAATGTTAAGCGTCAAACAAGCAGTTCCTGCTTTTTGGAGCCTTTTGTTGCACCCTCCAGGAGAGCAGGGCTGGGGAAGGGGGCTCAGTGTCTCTGGGGTGTGTGAGTGAGTATCTGCCTGCTGGGGTGGGAGAGCAAGACCCAAAGGTTCCCTGTAATCCTCCCCAAAATTCAGGGAGAAGATGAGAAATGAGGGTTTGGGTTAGTTTGAAATGAAAATTGAACCAGAGCATCATTTCATTTCCTTGCCCTGAACAGCCCAGGAATTCCAAAGGCTGTTTTGAGGCAGATGCTGCTTCTTTAATCTGGTCTTTTGGCCAGTTATACACACATGTACTAGTCCTGCTTGGATTACACTTTTGCACCGAGGATTACTGTTCAAATCCAGCAGTGCTTTTAATGCCTGGGATCGGGCAGAGCAGCTGACATTAATATATTTCGGGAGTGAAAACACAGCCGGAGGGTTAGTCATTATAAAGTATGATGTGGGATTATAATGCAAGTTGGAGGAATCAGACACGCTGGTACATTTCCAGCTGTGTATTTTTCTTGGGCCGTGTCATCCACTCGTTGATCAGTTCTAGATTCTAGATAATTATTCCAGGGAAAATTTGATGAGCGGAGCCACTCTGGAATATTGATGCAGGGTGCTGTGCTTGCACAGGGACTCTGCACACCCTGCCAGATTGCTCTGCCACGCAGGGAATCCCAATTAGTGCCCTTGTGAGCTACCTGTTTGTGAGCCAAGTGGAAACTTCAGCAGAGGAGACACTGCAAATGCACAAATAAACACCAATAGCCCGAAGCTGGCAAGAGGAAGCAGGGGCTTTGGTTGCTTTGGGTTCTCTGGGCTCTGTTTATGCCAGTTTGACATCCAGCTGGAAATACGAAGGTGCTGTCTGTAGGTACTTGTGTATAAATTACATCTAAAGATTAGAGCATTGTGGTGCCCTAAAGCATGGGTGGGTTTGGGGTTTACTTCTAGTGGCTGTTGCAGGGAATAAAGTGGATGTCCTTGAAGTTGCCTCTGTCTGTTTTCAGTCACTGGTGATGTTGTGACAAGAGAGAGGTGAATGTCACCTCCTCAGTGGGGAAATGGGCTGATTTCTCACTGCTTTGGGTGTGCCTTAGTGGCTGGCTGTGCTTGGAGGAGGAACACACCAGGTGCTGAGCAGCACCAGCAAGGAAGGACCAGGCTGGGAAAAATAAAGCTGGATAGAATTTAAAGATGAATCAAGGCAGGTTTAGTGATGCTGTGCAATTCCAGCACCTGTTTGCTTGAATATCTCCTCTGAAGCAATAATTGTTGTCTCTTCGGTTCACTCCAACACGGCAGGAAATGGAATAGGTTGCCCAGGGAAGTGCTGGAATCACCATCCTTGGAATTGTTCCAAAGGCACGTGGATGTGGCACTGGGGACATGGTTTAGTGGTGAACATGGTGGTCGGACTTGATGATCTTAGAGGTCTTTTCCAGCCTAAATGATTCCATGATTCAACGTGTGCAGCGCCAGGCTCACAGCCCATGAGTGACAGCCTGTGTTCAACACAGCCCAGCTTCCCTTGGCAGGGCTAAACTAAGCGTGGTTATTGAACTTGCTTGTACTTTTAATGTGGCTAATTGGAAATATTTTAACTCTTGCTCAGGACAGAGTGTTAGGTGTTGAGTGGGGTGAATTGCTTTCTCTAAGGCTGCTGGTTTGGACCCCTCATTTCCTCTGCTGGGCTTTGGGATGCCACATGGATCAGTGTGTGTTTGGACATAGTAATACGTGGCAAAGCTTCAGCAGCCTCCATTGGTGGGCCCAGGCACTGGCAGAGATCAGCTGCGCTCGGCTGAACCCTCTGAGAGCACAAGCCTTTGATTCCATCTCTTCCTGCAGGTACAAAGAACTCCGGATGGCTTTGTTGCTGGAGACAGAGGGGAGTTCAGTCGAGGACTCTGTCTTGAGTCATCTTGGCTGAAAATCACTCTGGGTAAACTTTCCGTTTCAGTTGGTTTAGGAAAGCAGAAATTAAGCTGCTTGGGGATTTTAGATGGTGGCGGAGGTTGATAAAACATTGAAGAGGCTGCCATCTGTAACTCCCAATGGAGCTGGGAGCACAAACACCAAGTGGGCAGCTCACCTACATGCCAAGAGCGGGAGAGGCAGCCGTCCTGCTTTGATGGACACCCATCCTGCAGGTCACACATCTGGTGACCAGGATGGCAGGTGGCAGAGTTTGTAGGGAATTGGCATTCTTTTTTTCCCTGTTGTTTGTGTCTACCATGCACAGCCATGGAGAGAGCTCTGCTCTCTTGCCGTAGCTTTATTGAAATAGATCATTGTGACGCACGTTAATTAAGTCAAATAACCAAAGGAAACTGTTTCCCTGTAGATTTCATGTTGGTGTGGGTCAAAAGAAGTTGTAATGAGACTTTGCATTTTGGGCTGCTGTAATTGTGTCTTCAAGGACTGCACAGGGCTGAGTTGTGTAAAGACCTTTCCCAGGAGGGCACATGACACTGGGAATGGTCTTGGGTCCATCTAGTGGAATAATTAGGCCTGAGCGATGTGAGAAACTGTACACAAATTAAGTCATTAATTGCAATTTCAGTCTGGCGATGAGATGCTTCTTCCCATTTTTGCCAAAGAAAGTACTAAAAGTTGAGTCTAGTGGAAGGAAAATGCGAGGCCCTCTCTGTTCTCACATGTGAGGTGGAGAATCCTTGGGAGAATTGGGCTCCTTGTTCCTGCTCAGCTTTACCTACAGCCAGAGTTTAAAGAGCAGCACTGTTTGCAACACAGAGACAGATCTCCCTCAGTTTGTGTGTTTGCTTGATGTGGCCCATGGCTGTGAGATCCTGCTACAGCCAAAGGAGCCCTCAGATCCTCCTGGAGGAGGAGACTATAAATAGGCTGCTTTGGTGAATAAAGATGTTAAATGGGTAACAAAGGAAGGAAAACAATAAACACTGGGAGTGTTTACAGCCTGGAGTTCTTAAGTGCAGGGTTGAGTGGCAGAAGTGAAGCTCCAGTGAAGTGGGACCTGCCAGGGCAGGAGTGAATCCCCTCTGGTGCTCAGCTGGCTTTGCTGGGTTGGGGCTGGATGTGGCACAGAGGGAAGGTCAGCAGAGACATAGGAATTAGGTAAGGAAACTTGCTGCTGGCTTGAAACATTTACATGACCAATAGGGCAAGGCTTGAGCAAAATAATTCCTGTTTCAAGTGAGATTTAAAAGAAATAGAGGATTTTAAGGTGGCTCCTTTCTATGCAGGAAGCAAAGTGCTTCTCCTAAAGTCCTGCTTTCTGTTATGCACGTGCAAATGGTGGAATCAAATCCAGGAGGCACCAGGGCTTGGGAGAGCCCAGCTGGCCCTGGAGAGGTGAGAGCTGCTCTCCTGCCCTGGTCCTGCTGTGGGTTCTTGGTGGACCTGGGACTGTTTTACAGGAGGAAGAAGCCGTTTGGTGTTAGTTAAAGCTCCAAGGGCTGCTGCAGACAACTGCATCCCTCCTTTGTACTCCTTGGATGTGGCGGGAAGGTTGGCAGCCTCCTTCCAGCTCAGGACATGCTCTCACATGGCACGTGTCTGGGGGACGGGGATCAGAAGAAGTTATAATCAAAAACTGAAAATCATATTCCATTCTTTTCCTGGTCTGGTCGTCATATTTCCAGCTCGGCAAATAAAAGCGGTGCCTTCTGCCTTGCTGGGACTCCTGCATGGTCTGGCCCCGATCCTGGGCCCAAAGCCCAGGACCAAGTCCAGCCTGAATTGATGTTGCACCCTCCCTGAGAAACGCAGCTGTAAATGGCATGGTGTGACAGGCAACCTGCTGGGATTTGGGGAGCTGTGGGGTGAGATTGCACCTCAGTGACTTGCTGAGTTGGTGTTGGCAGCAGCCACGTCTGGGACCTTCCCTCTTCCAAAACCTGGCACTGCAAAGCTCCAAACCCAGTCCAAGCCCTTCACAGAGCCCTTCCCTTCCCCTGCAGCTCCCCGTGCTGTGCTGCCTTTGCCCAATGTCCCCGTGCCTCTCCTCTGCCTCCCTTTCCAGGCAGGTGCAGGAACGCAGCGAACCCCTGATAAATGATGAGCTTTGCCATTCTTCTCCCCAAACGTTTTGTTTTCCTGCTGAGTCTGTCACAGGTGAAGGGGATGCGTCTCCTCTGCTGCCTCCAAAACTGGCCTGGCAGGCTGTGGAGTCCAGGTGTTCTGGCTTTACCTCTGAAATGATGCATTTTCTTTCCCATGGAAGTGGCCACGTGTTTCCCAAATCGCTTTTAGACTTTCTTTAACCTTTTCAAACTCTTCACTAGCAGGGCCTGCACTGTTATTTTCAGATCGAGTTGGCATTTTAACAGGAAAATAGCCTTTCCGTAAGGATTGTAATTTTTGGCAGCAAAAAAATGGATTTATTGAATAAAAGAATGGATTTTTTCCATTGGGGAAATGGGAATGGCAGCTCCCCAGTGCCTACTGGGATGGCTGCTGTCTGCTTTGCTTTCTGCCTGCAGAAGAACCAGCCAGGTGGGCAACATGCAGCTGAAAACTGGTTCCCTCCAAAGAGATTTAATTTTTCTGGAATGACTTTTTTTTTCCTGTAAAATATTCCACCTTTTTATTTTCTGCTCCAATTTAGAGCAAACAAATACAAATAAATCAACTCCCAATTATTTCCCCCTCTGTTTCCCCCAGGGCTGTGCTGCGATTATGTGGAGATAAATAAATTCAGTTAAACAATGGTAAATTGTCCTGAGCTGCCTTTTATTATCAGAAAGTTGTGCTGGCAACTAGATCATTTGCTGATGTTATTTTACGTGATCTCAGTTCCTGCATCTATTCATGAGATTATTCCAAATGTTATATTGGTGCATTTAAATTAAGCATGAAAGTGTTTTAGGGCTTTTTGCAATGATTGCTTATTTATTTTATTATCAATAATAAATTTAAACCAAAGCTTGAAGCTTCCACTTTCAAGGACAGTAAAAGGCAGAGGAGAAGCAGCTGGTGGCACATAAACAGCAGCTCTTATGAAACAGAGCTGAGATTGTGGAAAGGCTAAAAAGAAACTGAGCCGAGACTTCTGGGTTCTTCTCCCGATTCTTTCTTTTTTGAAGTGAGTTTTATCTTCTCTGGGCTTCGCAGCCATTGCAAATGAAAGGAGAAGGATGATTTTTCTTGATGTTGTAATGATGTTGTTGTGCTACGTGGGAAGTACTTAAAGGCTTTTGGTAGGACTCGTAGGAAATTTGACCCCATGGGTTTTTGTTTGGTTTT
>VWZG01012370.1:539496-575433 GCA_013396735.1 Grallaria varia | reverse complement strand
AAAAAGTAGATTTTCATAGAATCCTAGAATGATTTGAGTTGGAAGGGACCTGCTTATCTTGTTCCAATCCCCTGCCATGGGCAGGGACACCTTCCACCAGCCCAGGTTGCTCCAAGCCCTGTCCGACCTGGCCTTGGACACTTCCAGGGATGGGGCAGCCACAGCTTCTGTGGAACGAGCTTGATGGTCAGCACTGCAAATGCTCTTCTAAGCAACACCATAAACCCCAAAGACCTTCTAAAGAAGGTCTTTTTCCTTGGAAGCCACCAGGGCTGTCAGGCAGCTCCAAGGTTCATGGTGCTGGAATCTCCATACCAGGACCAGACAGCAGTGCAAGTCTAATTAAGACATACAGAAGGAAAGACTGCTATCTCCTTGGTCAATTAATCAATTTCTCAATTAGGCAGCACTCTGATGGGTGTGGAGAGAGCTGGGGAGCTGGGCAGCCCAGGGAAATGAGGAGCTCAAGACCTGTTCATTAAGTGAGTCAATGGAGCGTCCACCTCATGGGCCAGACCCCGACCACCAGCACCCTGCTCTCCTGAGCTGCTCCCACAGCCACCACTCCCCCAGGGAACCTCCCTGTGGATGTTTGCCAGCTGCTCACTTGGATGCAAAGACAAAAAGCATTCTGCTGTCCTATGCTTTTCCTCCATAAGATGGAATTAATGAAGCGAGAGAAAAATCGGTGCTCAAAACGAGCTCCGATGTGGATGGTGCTGATGTGCCTCAAGGATTTCAAGCTTTGTAAGCTGAGTGCAGCTGGGTGGATGCTTTCCCAGACACCCAGAAACCCCAACTCCCAAGTTCCCAAACAGGAGATGAGGCCAATCCTTATGACGTGTTTTATTTGAGCAGAACAACACCGACACAAACCTTATGTCCCTAGAATATGTTGGTCTTTTAGGTCTTCCCTTCCCATATCTGGCTTATCCTGTGACTGCAGCTCCAGCAGGATGTGGAATGAAACACCTAATATATTATGACAAGTAAAGGGCTTTGCAGCCTGGTAGTTAATGTTCTCTTTCTTTGGTGTGTGTGGTTGATAGATCCTCTGCCTGTTTGTTTTTCAATTACTAAGTACAGTTCTAGTGACAAGGACGCTGTTTCTAGCATTTGGTAGTAGAATCTTTATTATAATAATTATTTAAAATTAGAGGGTGACTTGAAATGCTCCTGACAGTGAGGGATTATTAGTGCTGATTAAAGCCAATGGCAGTACAGGCAGGTATTAATAGACTGTTCTCTGCACATTTTTCTCTCAGTCTCTCTCCAGGCTTACATACTTTGTGCTCAGCTGTGCTACTTTCCAGGGCATTTAATAGCAATGTCAGTACCCTGCACTCCCAAATGGGGGGTTATTCCAAAGGAGAAACCATGAAATTGGCCAATATTTTTCCTGGAGAAAATATTCTTCCAGGAGAAGAGCTATAGCCTTGTCCTGCTCTGGGAAACCAGCCGGGATCAGAGCTGCAGGTTAGGGAGGATTCCCATCTATCTGGCTATTTCTTGGCCTCAGAGCTGAGCAAAATTTGACACAACCAAATTGATAAGATTACATTCCGAGAGCAATGATGCTTAAGACAAACCTCAGGATCTCTCCAGCACCGGGAGCTGCTTCTCAAGAACTCCGAGGACTTTGCCTTGGAGATAAACTGTGAGTGTGCACACGTGTGTGTGTATATATGGCATCGAGTAAAAATCAGGAGATGGGTTAGGAATCACGGCTATTAAAGCTGTGATAGAGACAGAACAAGAGTCCTTAAGTAGCACAGTCACGCGGGGTTGTATCATTTGAACTGCCTGGCTCTCTATCACTTTAACAAGTCCATAAGCCAAACATCTCACTTGTGCTTGGATGGGGATTTGTTCTAAGCACAGATGCTGCCTGGTAAGAATAAACTCAGAAGTACAGTTAATGAGGAACAGAAAATCCTTTCCATTTTTATTTTTCCTTTTTTTTTTTTTTTTTTGGGTGCCCAGCATTGCTTTCAGAGCAGCTTTCCATTACTATTCCAGACTCCTGGAGGTGTGATGTGATCCAGGCTGTGTCCCTTTCCCTGCCACAGGCAGTGTGGGCATGCAGATGTAGAAACTGTGCTTTTATTCTTGCAGATTTCAGGGGAAAGGACCGTTTAGTGCATTCCTGACAAGCTACTAGGGTGGGGTAGAATTAGGGAAGAATTTCTCCCTAATACCTAATCCAAATTTACCCTCTTTCAGTATGTACTAATGGGATGAGTTACAGCACTAGGAAAACTCAAACTGGTTAATTATATCGCGTTCCTGAAAGGAAAGAAAGACTTGATCCCCCAGAAAAGCAAATTAAACCTCCCAACCCACAGAAACCTTATGAAGAGAAGCTGTTCTGCTGCCTCCATCACACAGGAGGAGGGAAGGGAAGGGCAATGGGGAGGAGCAGGGGGAGCAGCAGGGGCAGGTGCTTCCCACTGTGTTGTCTTTGGTGGGTCCCAAAACTCTTTGGTGCTTCCCAGAATGGGAAAACATCCTCCCTGCTTCCAAAATACTAGTGTTGCAGCCCCAGGAAAGGTAAGTCTCTGTGCTGGAGGAAAGCTGATGCTCCTGGACTGAGGGTGACATTTCTCAGAGGTCGGATGCCTCCTCTTGCCAGTGTCAGGCTGATTACTGCTCCTTGGAGACAAGTCAGGGCTGAACGTGCTTTGTATGAAAGGCACGTGAGCTCACCCATCCCAAGCTGCTGCCAAACTCTTCATCTTGCAGGGTCTGTCCTCCTGCTGTGCCCTCAGGGCTTTCCTAAATCTCCTTGGCTTGCCCAGTAGCCGAAAAAAGAAAGAGCAGAGCTGACAACAGAGATCTTCCTTGAAGGTTTCCTGAAATCCAAATTAATAGTGTCATCCGTTATAGTCCAGAGCCCAACCTCCAACACCTGAGAAATAAAGGTTAAAAGAAGACCTAAAAATAAAAATGTTGGACTGTATGTTCCCATTCTTTACTGCTTTTAATGTCAGATATTCCCCAAATCCCTCCCTTAATCCTGCAGTTTTCCACACGGAATTTCTGATGGAGGTTTTTGGGTGCCTTGGCTGCCCTAAAACAAATGTTCAGCAGAGGGGTGACGTTTGCTGTGGTTGAAGCCCAGATGCCCAGCTCAGGCACTGTGATCCTTGTAGGGAACTATGGGCTGAGCAGACTTTAGGGGATGAAACCTCCCATGGGGACAACATGGGGGCAGAGCAGAGATTACAGCAGTGCTTCTCATCCTGAACCTCCCCAAACTGGCCTGAATTCTGCCCTTCCTCTGCTTTGGCTGGAACATTTGCTGTCCCAGGAACTGGGTGTCTCCTCAAGCTAGGATTAAAAACCAATTATTCAGCAAACAACAAAGTTCCCCTTCCTCTCAGTTCCACCTACCAGTGTATCTAATGAAATAGGATTTTTACACACGTCCTGCCACAGGAATCCGCACCCTGGGCCATCCCACTGACCTGCAAACATTCCCCCAAGAAACCCCCCATGGCAGCAAGAGCCTGGAGGCTGCAGAAGGCTCCGACAGAAATGTGTCTCTCTTCCTCCTCTCAACGCTTTCTGTATGGAAGGAAGAACAGCTTTCCCTGCCCCCAGCCTGGGATATTAATAAAAACCTGGATCCTGGCCAAAAGCCTGCCTCCATATCTTGCTGGAGAAGATTACTTGGAGCTCACCCTTCTGTGCAGGAACGCCCTGGCACCTCCTCCGGGTGGCCATATCCTTGGGGAGAAGGCTTTGGTGGGCAGGGGAGCATCCCTGCCAGGGTCAGAGGTGGTCCAGGGGGGGAAAAGGAAGAAGGATGGCTTGGGTGCCAAGGGCGCCGTGGGTGGGTCAGGGCACTGCTGTGCCCCTGCTCGGGGAGCCTTTGAGTCGGTGGCTCCCGTTGCTGTGCGGTTTCCCTGGCGTTGCTCCTGCAGCGCCGTCCCCTCCCTGCCCTGCCGCACTCAGACACATTGCACAGCTCGAGTTGTCACCGTTCATGTCTCCCAGCTGCCAGCACAGAAGCAGAAGTCATCTCCTCTGCCCTCTGAGACTCGCCAGGTATTCGCCACCAGGAATGGCAGAGAGATTACAAGCCATTAACCGGGAGGGTTTTCGCCTTGTAAAGGGAAAAGCGAGGAGGAGAAATCCAGCCCTTGCATATTTTTAGCCTCTGAAATGGAGTTTCAGATGGATGCTCCCCACGGGTCTGCCCCGAGACCTCGGCCCTTCTTTTGGGGCGCAGTTAATGGGCTGTCGAACTGTTGCTTATGCCCTGCTCCCGAATTCCCTCTCCCCACAGATCCATGGGCAGCAACTCCTTAACGAGGCTTTCCTGTATTCCGGAGCCAGCGAGGCCAAGCTTTCAGCTGCCCAGTGAATGTATTTTACCAGTCAGACACAGGCAGGCTCGGAGGGTTGTCCAAGACAAGATCAAGCCAAACTGATTCAAATCAAAGGTTTTCTCCCTGAGAGACCACCGGGCAGGCAGCTGGCACAGGTGGGGTGAGGGATTTGTGCTCAGGGCCTGGCCTTGCCACCGAGCAGGGCGAGTTAGTGGAAGAAGAAATATTTATCTTACTTACCCAACAAAATAAAGACCTTGGAATGAGTTTAGAGATGCCTTTGGAAAGGTCCACCCATCCCACCAATCTTTAGTTAGTGTTAGCAGCCCGTACCTGAGGTCAAACGCTTTGGAGATCACCTCGGCAGAAGAAAACTGAAGGAACCTTGTAGGAGGAAAAGGCTGAAGACAAAGATAGTTCACTGAGTATGTTCAAGCTTTCCATGGAGAGGAAGAGACTTCAGTAATTTTTTTCTTATTTTACAAGTTCACTGCTCTCATGGCAAGAAATAATGGGATTAAAATAGCAGCAGAGGAAATTTTGGAGAAGAGATCAAACATCTGTCAGGAGAGGGTTTGGTCGAGGTGATCTTGCCTGGAGGCAGGGAAAGGAACTCAATGGCTTTTCAAGGTCTTTCCATCTTGTCTCCTGTGACTCTGAAGAGCCCTCTGGAGCCATTTCCTTCTCTCTTGGCCTACTGTTCCCTGTTTCAGGATGGTTAAGGTCTTCACTGAAGCTTTTTAGTTAGATGCCTGCAGTAAAGAAGTATGAGAGGTCGCCCAAAGACTTTGCAACTTCACTTTCCCCATCATGAAAGACCACATGCCCTGGAGTAAGGTGAAGTCCTTCCTTTCACTCAGAGCAGAGAAGATAGTTTGATTTTATAGACATACACTGGGGGAGGGACACTCATATATTCTATACGTTGCATCTCTGTCTTTCTCCAGGGTTATCTTTGTGGTGAGTGGGCACAGATGAACACGCAGGATGGAGACTGGACCACTTTAAAACTCAGGGCGCAGGCCAATTAAAGAGCAGCTGGACTGAAACTTCAGGCTAAGTGGCACGTTGTTCGTTTGTTTCACTGCTTCATAAGCAAAATGCCCTGAAAGGTTAATGAAAGTGTTAGGCAAACCCAGCCAGGCTGAGCATTGTGAGACCAGATGACAAGAACAGGAGCTGACACTTCCCAACAAGCTCAAGAGTGAGAATTTGTTTAAATGTAATTAGTTGGTTAAAAAAAAAAAAAAAAAAGGAAAAAGAAAAAAAAGGAACAAAAAAATCCCTCTGGAGCCGAGGCCCTGTGACTGTTTGCTGTGCCTTTAGATTGAGCCAATACATCTTTCTGCATTCAGCTACCAGGGAGGGGAAAAAAACCCACACTCTCAGTTCCTGAGAGAGATGGATGAAGTGTGAGCTGGTGGCTGATGCTGGTGGCTCACGCTGAGGGTCACACCAATATCAGCCACTGTCTCTGACCTCAAGCAAGTCCTCAAGCTCTCACCACCTGGGGCTGCCCAAGTGTCTCGTGTGCAGTGTTAATATTCACAGGGGGAGCTGTGACGTTTTGGTGTCATTTACCAGGGGAGCTTTGGTCCCAAGTACAAAGTGCTCCAGATACAAATGGCCATTGTCACCAAGTCTGGCCCGGTGGGGACCTGCAGCTCTGCTGGCAAGTCTTGCTCCAGCCTCACCCTACAGAGGCTTTGCCTTCTGATTCCAAGTGAATCTTGGCCTGACTTTTCCAGTGAAATCTTTCTTTTCCCCGTTTTTATCTCCTCTACTGATTTCTCAGCCAACCCACTGACAGAACAAAATCCTGGTGACTATTCTCAGGCCAATTCCTCCCTTCCCCTTACCTCTTGTTCACTTGGTTTTGTTTTGGGCAGTAAAATCTGCACATCCTTTACTGGACACTCCAGTAATATCATTAGTGGCACCACTGGCAGGGCTTTGGGGGCACACACCAACCCCTGGTTGGTCTCCAAGCCATGAAGATGTTTTGATCCAGGGCTAGCCTTGCCTCCAGCTCACAAGCAACTTCTCCATCCCTTACCCTGTCCCTCCAAGTGAAGGGATGCACCTTGATGCTTCTTTTTCCAAGCCTCAAACCTCTGGCACAGATCCCTGTGGTGGGGGAAAGGCTCCTGGATTGCTGCTGGAGCCCAGGGGATGTGTCTGACAGAGTCACGGAAACAAATTGCCTTCCCCGCGCAGGGGAAAAGCTCCAGGAGCAGATGGCACCATCACTCTTCTCATTACTTTTATTGCCTTCAGAATGGGAGAAAAGCAAGTGCTTCAGGGGCCAAAGCAATCACAGGCTGATGAGGAGGTGCTGGGCTCTCTCTGCTACCTTGGCTGATGCCGGAGCCTGGGAAGAAGGGATTGGGGGTGACAGAACATGGAGGGATGGGATGAGGTGAGTCGTCAGCTGGTGGCCCTTTGGACATGAAGGATGAGTGGGGCTCTCACTGGGAGAGCTCAGAGGACGCTGTTAAGCCTGGGAGTCAGAGGGGTGTGTTAGGAGGGGCACCCACCAAAGACCCAGAGGGAAAGCTCAGTGGTTACACCTGCCATGAAGTAATAGGGGGCTGAGAAAATCACTGCACGATCCCCAAGGCACTGCTGGACCAGCAGCCCAGTGCCTTTCAGCAATGCTATTAAACCACGTTTGCTGAATACTGAAAGCTAACCCCCTCTCCCCATTCCTTGCACTCGCCTTCCTTCCCTCCTCCACCAAGCCTGAAAATTGCATGTTATGGCCAGAAATTAAAACAATCTCTTCCTGGAGCCTTTCATCATTAACTGTTCATCACTTTGGAGTGTCTCCTAAGGTCAAGAGCATTTCAGCAGAGCCATTCATCAGCCAAGCCTTTGGTGCATTGTCTGGGGCTGTCCCTCAGGAAGCCAAGGTCGGGCAGTAATACACCAGTGAGGTGACCTGCTCATTACTTTTGGAAACAGTTTTTTGTCAATGAATGGCCCTTAGTGAGCGTTTAATTTAGATTTAATAAGGCATCTAATGTTTGTTTAAAAGGACACTCTACCTTCAAGGTGTTTGTCATAATTGGATGGAGGATATTTACCCACAGTTTATTAATAAACCCCTTAGAAGATAGAAATTGAAATCAGCTCTTTTAATGTCTTCTCTGGTACCCACAGGGACGGTGCTTGCAATTATGAGAGTCCCACCTCCCAGCCTACCCCCAGAACTGGGAAAACTGGAGTCAGAGCAGGGCGCTGGGTGCAGGTCTGCTCTGCCTCACCCGCACTGGGATGCTCTGACAGGGGTACCTGCAGGGGTACCCACAGCCGTGGGGTGTGACTGAACCTCCCCACCTCAACCCGAGCTCCCTGCTTGCTGGCAATCTGTCCTGCAAGGAAAGAAAAGGGGAAAGTCCTGGAGTTGTTTTAGGTGTGTCTCCTTCCACAGCTCCTCGGAGGCACCTGCAGGAGGGAGCTGAGCTGCCTCTCTGCCCCTGTGCCGATGGCAGGTGGAACATCACGAGTCGGTGGTGACGCCGCGAAGAAACCAAGTGATCCCTGCACGAGACGAGCCGTGGCGTATCAAAGCCTCGTCGTCTCCTCGTTCCTCTCCCTGGATGAAAAACTCCAACACTCGAGGAAGAAGGGAGTTGGAATAAAAACTAATGCTTTCATGCGCTCCCTCCGCCGGCGCCCCTGACAGGTTTGTACGGCGGAGGAACAGGGTGGCGTCGGCGCCGCGGTTCAACTGGGACACGGCTGTCAACGCGTGGCACGGGCTGGGAAACACAGGAATGCCAGTTGGGAATGGCACGGCCCGCTGAGGGAGCAGCCCTGCCCATCCTGCCACCCCACACCCAACCCAAAAGGGGGCAAAAAGGTCAACCTCCCAACATGGAGCTTCGCTTCCCGTCAAGACCCCAACAAGGGTGGGCTCTGCCCCATACCCGGGAGCGGGGCGAGGGGCTGCCTGTGCTGCTTCTCTGCTGGCAGAGCGACCAAACATCTGATCCCCCCCCCCAATAATTCACCTTGTTTCATCCCACGAGGCACCGCTGCCAAGCGTCGAAGCCATTGTGTGCCACCAGTGCATACGAAGAATAAATTAGCTGATATTTAACTCCAAAATTATGTTGCCAAAGAGCACGAATTCATTCAGAGGATCATTAGGAAGAGTCTTAAAACAAGGCAGACTAATTTCAGGCTGCGTCTTCACGTTCTGTTGTTTGGGGAGCCCTGACAGTGAGATGGATGCTGGTGGGAAGCTATTAAAAATGGCAATTCATTTTTAATCCCATTATCTTGACACACATCAGTTTTTAAATCAAGGGATGTACCTTTTCAGATGATCCCACTGTTATTAGGTGCTCTCTATTGCTCGAGGGTGGGGGGAGAAGAGGTAGAATTAATTCTAAATATGTGCTATAATGTTAGATTGATTTCTTTATTAGCACCTTTTATAGTCAATTCTCTTCATTGAAGGGCTCTGTCATATCTCCTGCCGACATAAAAAGATAGCCGTGATGTTTTAAAATGACGCCAATAAATGTAGAAATTTGTGAATGTGGGATATTTAATGGCAAATCGTTATAGATGGTCCACCAAATTGGGGAAGCAGAGACTGAATTAAGCCTCCTGAGATCTGACATCTTATTTGCAAGATAAAAAGCAAGAGCAGCAGCCTGGGTTGGGGATTGATGAATAATTCGGAGGTTTTACAGTTACCCTTCCTGGGTTTGTAATAGTTCCTTCATGGTCTGCATTGTTCTAAGGTGATGAATCACCACCGAGTTTCATCGTGTCTTCCCAGCACAGCCACTGTCCCTGAGTTCAACCTTTCTCCTCCACCAGTTCCAGCAAAGAACAACAAAAATTATCTCTCAGATCAGCCTGTATCCATCTAAAATCCCAATGGGCACAAAAGCAGCTACAATTTATTAGCAGCATCAGTGTATTTTACTGCTCATCTAAGAATATCATTAATATTCTTTCATCACCTTCTCCACAGCTTTAAAACTTGCTTCATAATATTGAGCACACGGCTGACCAGGAGTGAGGAAAATTTCAATTTTTTATTCCTCAGAAAATCCCTGTGTTTTCACATTTTGGCATTGTGTCATAACATCTCAAAGGATGGGATGCAAAAAAAAAAACCCAAAACTGGATTTCAGACGCTTGGGAACATTTCATTTGTGATTTTTCCAATAGCGCATTTCCTTACTCCAAAGGTGAAATGATTTGGAGAGGTTGATTAAATTACCCCACTGTCACCGGATTCTGAGTCAGTCCAAGATTGGTTTTATATTGAAAAATAATATTTCCCTTCATCAGCAGGTTCCTGCTGAGGGTGGTGCCCGGGACGTCAATACATTCGTCATCCTCCTGCCGGGCTTGAATTCCTCTGCTCTCCCTTTTGTGTACGAAAATGGCAATTCCCCTGGGACTATTGTCCTGCTGCTTTCTATGGAATTCCTCCAGCAATGGGAGCACATCAGCAGGTTTGTGCCACGGCCTCACTGAGCTGCACCACGCAGGGATGGAGGGATGGAGGGATGGAGGGATGGAGGGCAGGCAGCCCTGGAAGGGCAGGAATTTCACTTCCCTCATCTCTTTATTCCTACTCTGCTGCCCTTGGAGCGATCTTTCCTAATTGCTTTCCCTGTTGGTTTGGGGTCAAAGGCTTTTTGTGTGAGGAACTTTCCCTGCACTTCAGGAACTGGGTTGTTGATCTCTGTGGGGTGAGTTTGGAGCACAGGATGGTCCACGGGGGAGACACCAGACCCCTCATCTTCCCCACAGGCATCTCTCTGGATCTTGTGACCATCCCTGAGCTGTCTCTGATGAGCAAATCCTCCCTCTGGAGTCTGAGGACTCTGCTCTGCTCACAGCCACCCCATGGGACTCCCCCAGATGCACCCACTTGCCCTGGGGGAAGAGGTGCTCCAGCATTGGTCATGGTCCATCCTTTTGGTGGAATTCCTAAGGGTGGAGGCTGGAACAGGGCAAATCCTCCAACGGCCAGACCAGCTCCACAATCCAGCAAAATACCCGGTTTTTAATCTGTGTACTCGACATGTAAATTGGTGTCCTCACAGAGCTGCAACACGGGTCTGGCTTTTAATTCCAGCAACTAACAGCAACATAGCAGGAGAGGACATTCATCATCTTGAGTAATGGGTTTTCTATGACTAATACACTTGCTCCTGCATTCTTCAAGGACAGTGCCGTGCCTCTCCCTCCTCTCTCTTCCTCCCCTCGAGGCACAGAGGAGCCCAGCTCTCCAGGGCAAAGCACTTTCCATGGAGGGGAGATGCAGTTGGGTTTCCTCCTGGCAGACCCTGAGTGCAGCAGTTGCAGCAAAGCTCCCGGTGCTGCTCGTGCTCCTCTGATTCCCTGGATGAAATGCAGAGCACACGGGGGCAAAGGGATGGGGGAAAAGCCTCCCCGGGCTCTGTGGTTCTTGTCTGGTACCCAGCGGGGTGATGGGGACCAGCAAGATGCAGGTTGCTGTTGGCTCTGAGCAGGGAGGTTGTTCCAGCAGCGGTGAAAATTGAGCTCTGTGCGATTATTGCAGCAAACCCCACCCCTCCTTTACAGCTGGGGACATCCTCCAACAAAACCCACGGCGGTGGGAAGAAACTTTGAACATCCTCCTTGGAATGGCAAGAGCGGAGAGGGCAGCAGTGGGTGGCAATTGCAAGGGGGTCGCAGAGGGGTCCCTCCATCCCAGGCAGGAATCAGAGCCTGGCGTGGCAGCAGAGGAGGTTCCATCACTGCATGAGCAGCAGCAGCAGCTGCCGTGCTGATGGATGAGCCCAGCAAAGAACCAGGAGCTGGGATTCCTGAGGCACAGCCCCTGCCCCTGCCCCGCTCAGCCCAGTGGTTCCATTTATCCCCAACTCATTTTCATTCCATGTAAAACCCGGGCATGTTGATGCTCTTTGGCTTTGCAAGACACAGCGCAAAGGAATTATTATTTGTAAAGCGCTGCAGGTGCTCTGGGTGAAAGGGAATGTTGTAATTGCAAAGCAACGCTATTAAGTGGCAAATTGGATGAAACCTTTTACTAAATGAACTGTGTTTCAAAACACTGCATTTGCAAAGGCTGTTCCTCTGTAAAATGGATCTACTTTTTAATGTTTCTTGCTTTAATCTTAGTTCCTAAAGAAGATTTACAGTCTCATCAAGTCCTGTGAGTCAATGTTAAATTATTGTAATTTATTCCACATTATGTTACGTTAGTTTTTGCCACATATGGTATGTTACATTAATTTAGCTAATGTATGCTAATTTTGTGCTAAATTTAAGTCGCAGTACCCACATAGTATGGAGATTGATGTCTTAGAAATTAATGTAATAATAGTAATAATTAATAGTAATAATATGAACGCTTTGGCATTGCTGCTTTGGAATCCCTGAATGTTCCAGTTGAGTTTATTGTATCTTTGTAACATGACTCACTAACTACTCAAAGAGAAAAGAAAGAGATCTGATCTCTTCTTTTCACAGCCATTTATCAACCCCATAAAACACAACCCCAATCCTTGATAGCCCCAGTGCAGCAAAAATTGTTGGTCTCTGTGGCATAGGACCTCCAAGCTCAATAATCTTTTATGCCTGTAAACTCCACGGCAGCTGGACATTAAATCTGTGGATTAATTCAACAAGTTTCTGCATTTGTCTCCACTTGGCCCTTTTTTTTTTCTTAAGGAAATTAATATTTAAGGGCAGGGCAGGACTCTGGCTCTCTCCATCCCTGCTCTGGCTCGGAGTGGTGTGAGGCCACTTTTCCATCCTACTTTGCAGCAGGTCCAGCCCTCCGTGCAGTGTGGCAGCTCCCGAGGGGTCTGAAGGCACCCAGGCTCCCCTTTTCCCCTTCCTGCCTTTTTCCATCGTTCATCATTCCCCAGATCAGTTGGACTTTGCCTGTGAAGGTTTAAATTTGCACCTTGTGGTGCGAGGAAGGTGCAGCCCCTGCCCTGGAGCCCTCCAGGGCAGCAGCAGGCTGGTGGCTCTTCAGAAAGCCTGAAACAGCCTAAACTGCATTTTCTGGGGGAAATTCTTGCCGTGCAAACTCTTTGTATTAAATCTGTCCTGCATTTACAGAGTTATTAGTGTGTACATTAATTACAACAGGCTTTGATTAAAGGCATGGACCGTAAAAGCAGATTAACATTCTCCTCATTTTAAGCTTCTACGTGAAACTGGTTCAGAAAAACCTCTGTTGTTTCAGGAAAAACAAATCCTGTACCTTGCTGTGGCCAGAGCCTGACCCTCCCTGTAATCCCATGTCCCTTTGCTGCCCTGAATTAATGGGAGCTCAGAAGAATTTGCTCCCTAGCTCTAAGCCTTTTTGGTGTGATTATTTAAGAATATTTAATCTCAAGGACAACGAATAAATATGAAATCATCGCTGAGCCATTTGTCCCACTTTGGTGGCTGAAAGGCTGTTACTGTCTGGGAGGGAGGAGGAAGGCTGGGTCTGGAAATGGGAATAACTGGGAAGAAGGGGAACCCAGAGCAGCTCTGTGGCTGAGGGGAGCTGTGCTGAGCCCCCAACCCTCCCCTGGAGAGGACACAGCCCCTCCTGGGCTTGGCTGCAGGAAAGGGATGAGAAACTGGGGAGATTGAGGCTGTTCAAGCACGTTCCCTGAACAGACTCAGCTCTGAACTATGCCCCTGACCTCTCTTTCCCATAAAAGCTTGTGGCACGGGAGGAAGAAACAAGAGGCTGTTCCATCCCTCTCCCTGCCTTCTGTCCAGGAGAGCTGAGCCATCCCTGTCCCAGGGTGGAGAATTTGTGGCTTTAGGGTGGACCACACACTGCTGCAGCGCTTCAGACCTGCTCTTGGCTATTTATAATTGCAGGGCAGCCTGTTGGGTGTTTTAGAGCAATTTGGGGGGGGTTAGAGCCATTTTTCAGCCTTGTGCAGTCAGGAAAAGCTCTCACACCTCTGCAGTGAGACCCCTGGAGCATCAAATGCTTTTCTCCAGGGTATCCACTGTGTCCTCTGCCTGTCACTGCCACATAGAAAACCCACCGACCGCTCTTTGCTCTCATAGCAGGGACCTGCTGAAGCCTCTAACACACATTCCTTTGTTTTTTTCTGCAGAAGGGAAACGGCTTTTGTTCCAAAGACGATATTTGCAAACTATTGGAAATATGTTCCCTCAAACCCCAGGCTGATGTGAATAATAGATTTTGAAAATTTGGTGCAGGCAACACAAGTGTGTGGGATGATGAAGCGAGCAATATAACTTGGCCTGAGGCCCGTGTCTCAGTGGCCCTGCAGTAACTTGCCCGGTGACAATGACAGAGATTTTATAAATGAATCTATTTGTTATTGGCAGGGCAGGCAAGAGCACGAGCAGGAAAATCAGACCCCCAGTAGACACAGCCCTCTCTGTCCTACAGTGTTGGCTGACAAATTATTATGAGAAATATGTGTGTAGACGTGGAGCATCTTTAGAGGATGGGGCTCATCTGATCTGCCTTACTGGGGGCTCAGGCTAAAGCCCACTCTGAATGTCCAGGTGTGCCACTGGTTTCTCCTTTCCCCAGGTGCTGGATCTGCAGGAGCTGCACTGGGATGCTGGGATTTGGTCCTCGCATCAGAGTCAAGTGATTCAGGAGGGCGACCCCTCAAGGAGTTGTTTTTCAGCCTTACACACCAGAAGAAAGGACCCTTTAAGTCGCCACTCTCGGAGCAGCTGAATTTTCTGAGCCTCGGCCGGTTCCCCAGGCCGTGGAGAGACAAAGACCTCGCAGGGTTTGCTTTTTGCTGCAGATTTAGGCAATAACAGCATGGTCTCAAGTAAAAAGCTCCTGCTTGCCCAGGCACCGTGCTCGGAGGCTGCCAAGCAGTGGGAGCTCTGACGGAGCTCTGGCTCTTTGAGAAACCACCTCCCACCTTCACTTTATTTCACTTGCTGGCAAAGCCTCTGATGGAAATGGATTTCAGCTCCTCCTGCCAGATGGTGATGTGAACCAAGGGCTGCAGACAGAGATCGCCTCCAGGCTGAATTTAAAATGCCTCGGTACATTTTATTTTTGTCCAGGAAGCCTTGTAAGAGCCACTGGGCTCCACGGCACTGAGCCATCCTGTGAGCGGTCCCTGGGATGCTCCGGGAGCTCTTCCAGTAGAGCCTTTTGCTGCAGCAGCCATCAGTGGTGGCTTGGATCCACCAAAAATGCCTTGCCTTTACCCAGATAGCTTGTATTGACCCAGCACCACCCACTGCAAAGGCTCCCTGTGTAACAGGACAGCTTTTTCCACCACCACAATGATGTCCTGGGTGGCAGGGGCTGGGCTACAAGCCCTGGGTTCTCACCCAGCTCTCTGCTGTGCTGTGAGTGCCAAGAAAATCTAGAAAAATCCTTTATCTCACTGGAGTTATTTAGCAACCTCATCTCTAGTGCAGCCCAGCGCTGGAGACCTTCCCAAGGCAGGGCTGGGAACTGGGTGAGTGCCTGCAAAACCACTTCTCCAAAGCTGGCTCTGCACGGAGAGCCCTGCTCAGAACAACCCATCAGATGCCTTGGAAAGAGGGATGTTCATCCCCAGCGGTGCTTGAGGTAAAAGGACATTTATGCAAAGCGATGCTCTGCTGTTTACCCAGTTTTCTGTATTCCCCACTCTGCTGCAGGTGATATTTGCTCTTGAGTAAGAAGTTCCTCCTGAGCTCGGGTCCCGCCATGAAGTCATGTTCCTGCATTTATGACATCAGTCGTTGCTATGGCGGCGGTGTCAAAAATTCCACTTTCATTATTGTTTAAAGGGAATTATTCAGTGCGTTCCAGATCAAAAGCACTGGGATCTTGGGATGTGCCTCTGAGCTGCAAAGAAACTCAAACAAAGTCAAAAATAGCAATATTTGGATAAGCTGGATGTCAGCCAGATTGTCCTGTGCTCATTTTCCTGTCTACATTATTCAGTGCCTTTTTGAAGCTGCGGGGAGCTAATTCCGGATCGGAGATGCATCTTCCCAGGAGTTTTCCATGTGCAGGGCACAGCCTCAGCACTCAGCCCCCTCTGCATCCTCTGGGCTGGTCCTGCCTCCTGCCCTCTCTCTCTGAGCCACGTGCCCACCTGCATGAGTTTAACACCCCTGGTTTTGATGAGAGTCTTTCTTCTGCCCACTGTCCTCAGGGACAGAAGAAAATTTTGCTGGTAGCAATTAACTCCCCTAAAGGACCTGGGTTTTGATAGCGTGCAGGAGACTTCTGGAAAATTCATCCCTGGAAGTGTCCAAGGCCATGTTGGACGGGGTTTGGAGCAACCTGGGCTGGTGGAAGATGTCCCTGCCCACGGCAGCTCCCTTCCAATCCAAATAATTCCATGATTCTATGAAACCCTATCCATGGGTCCATGGCCATGGATGGGCTCAAGCAGCAGCAGCAGCTGTCTCAAAATGCAGATATGACGCTGCTGGAAGCCTGGAGGGGAGACTGAGTTTAACAGGTGCTGTAAAAGCAAGTCTTTGCTGAAAATACAAGAAGTCACAGCCCTTCCCTCCCACCCCTCTCCCGTGGTTGCTCCCAAGACAGAGGTCACTCTGGAGCCACGTGCCTCTGGGGATAAAAATGGAGGCTCTATTTATTTCACCAAGACGTTTAGAATCTTAATAATTAGAAGATTTTCAGCCTTGACAGGGTCAGATGATAATGGCCATGGGCTCAAACGCTGGGGGAGGAAAAGGAAAGGTGGGTGAGTTTACACCTTCACAGGTACCTGTCCCTGTCATACAAGTGTCCTTTCTTTAGGATAAAAATATTAAAGTGCAGGACTTAAACTGCTCTCGAAAGTCTCTTTTCCTCCTTCCTCCTCCCCTTCCTGCATCCCACCATCCTTCAAATTGCAACTGAGGATCAGTCCCTTGGCTCCCACAGCCTTTCTCTTCACCCCTGGCTGAGGGGCAGGGTTGAAGCCAGCAGTGACACTCTTATAGATTTTCAATGGCAGTGAGAAACCTAGAAATAAACAGAAGAATGAATGCAATACATGTTTTTGCTCTTGGCCCCATGTCCTCAAAACTGGGGCCTTCCAAGAGCTGCCTGCAGGTGCAGAAGCATCTCAGTGACTTTCCTGGAGGTGTCTTCCAAGGAGAGAGGAGGAAACATGCTACTGATTATGAGGATAAATGTTCCTCTCAGCAATGTGATACTCAGCACCATTTATATTCATTGCTGACAGACCGTGGTGGGTTGGCCCGGTGGTGTCCTGCTTCCAAACCATCTGGAAATCTGATTTTGCAAATGGCTTTGATCCCCGAGCAGCTGGTTGGGAGTGCCACCCAGGCTTCCCAACCCTCTCCCAGAGACAATCCACACGGCTGGGTTCTCTTCTCACCCATCTCACCACCTTCAGCCGCTCCAAATCGTCATTCTGGGCCACCTCTCTAAGAAATTGCATCTGATGTTTCCAGTCAATGCAGCTAAGGAAGACAGATGCCAATGGGATGGATATTTCACAGCTCCCCCAAGCTCCCTGACCATCGATATCATCTGACTCTTATATCAATATTAACGCGATCCCAAAAAGAGCTGGGGTGCTTCAGCAATACAATACCACACATCGCTGTGGCTCAGCCTGTGCAGGCATTTATTTTTTTTTAGGTAATCAAATTTTTTTTTCATAAATGAAGGGTATTTTCTTACTAGAATAAACCCTTGCTATTAGGAAAATATAAAATGTGGAAGATTGGGTGGTTTTGTGTGTGAGGTGGGGTGTTTTTTTCTAAGGCAAAATGCTGGAATTACTACTCATCATCAAAAATAGAGAGCTGTTTGGAGGCTGCATGTGAGAAAATTGCCAACTCTTATTGAATATCTTATTTACTTGCAAAGTAAAGAAGAAAGTAAATAAGAAGCTCTGCAAAATATCTGCATCTCTGGCAATTTCCTTGTGGGCAATCACACACGCCGCCTACGGTCTCTGCAATAAATTGTAGTCCCAGTCGTTTGCTTCCCCTCCTTATGTACATACATTACATTTTTGCTCAGCAATTTTGACTTCCACCCACTTTTGTTGATGGGCAGCAAGAGGGGGAAGAGAGAATAAAAAATGCGGCCGTATTTTCGCTGTGACAAATTACAGTTGATGTTTTATTTCCAGCTGGAACGTCCAATGATATATAAATGTTTGTGGTGTTGTCTCCCCGGGGTAGCCAATGGGCATCTGGGTGTTTTATTTCAGATTTCCCTCTATACAAGGTCTGTGGTGTTTCTGAGGAGAGATGGAGCCGGGGGGAAGGAGTTGTCCTGCAGGACTCTTGGAGGAAACAAATAATAGGCTGTATCGAGCATTGATTTGGGTTGTTGTGCTCTTGTTGGCTTTTTCCCTATTCAACCAACCATGTCTTATAGATTATTAAAGTGGTTTTCTGTCAGGGGAATCTAAAGAGGCTTCATCATTAACTGCTGAATTCAGGGCTGTTCTTTCCCACGTGAGCAAGGCCAGTGTTGAGGTTGGGGGGTGTTCCTGGAGCACAACCATCCTGGGCATCACTGGAGTGCACGACCATCACAGCATCACTGAAAACCAGCTTCCTATTCTGATGGAATCATCAGGTTGGTCACTTTGTGAACCATTTTTTGCAAGCTCTCGGTGATGATTTCTGAGATTCACTGCAACTTACTCAAATCTTGATTTTTGTGCTTCAAACCTCTGTCTTCCTGCTGTCCAAATCTCTCAGCTTTCTGATGGCCCAGCCGTGGGGACCTCTCTTCCACGACAGGGAAACACAACCCTGCTTTGGGTCTACACCAGGCACTGGGCATGGTTTGAAGATGGCTCTTGGGCACGTGCTGGAGGCAGGGCCGTGTCCAGGCACCTCTGGCTTGAAAGCTCAGCTAATTCACCCTTGTCTTCACTGCTTTCAAAGCATTAATTCCAGCCAAGATCAGTTTTCCCATACCTGCGTGTGTTTCTGGCCAGATCCTCAGTCCACACAGCTCAGGCTGTCCCATCAGCCCATCATCTTCCAAATCAAACATGTCAGCAACGTCTCACACATGCGGGACCTCGCTGGGTCTAATTTGCAGATCTACCGTAGCTCGATTAAAGTTTGCTAAAAAAATAATAAGTAGAAACTTCAAGAGATCAGAAGAAGTTTAAATTGAAATACTGTGTCTAACCTGCGCTAATCCTCCCCCACTGACAGTTTTAATTACTCAAAGATACTAAGAAACAGCCGTGTTTTGTGCCTGCAGTCTTTAATTATCATTTTAGGCCTCCTTAAAGGGACAACCCCAAGGGAGCGGTTTCAATTAATGCTCTGAGATGGAAACCCACTTCCTTTCTCATTCTCCTGCTCATCTAATTGTCCTTAGTAAGGTTCCCACTGACTGCAGCTGCCATTAGATCAGACCCCAAAAGGCAGAGGGCAACCTCAAAACCCATCAAAGCAACAAGAAACACCCCCAGGATTGGTGAGAGTCCAAGCTGGAGGCCTCCCTGTCAGACACATTTAGATGGATGTGTTGGAGGATCCGTGCCATTAACTGCAGGAGTGAAAGCAGCGGAGAAATATCATATTCTCAGAGTTTACCCTCCACTGATAGTTTTTACTGTGAGCTCCAAGCCCATCATTTCTTTCCTGCTTTCCCCAGACCGGTGAATGTTGGACCAACCAAGCCCCTGCAGTTACCCGTTGGTCGTGGTGGGATGTAGGTTGGTGAGCATCCCTCCTCACCCCTGGCTGGTACCGCTGGGCATTGCATAAAGCACCTCTGAGGCTGCAGAATTGGAATTTAATTTCCAGGACCAACAGCCCGGAACCAGAATGTTACAATTTCAAACCCCAAGGGGTTCGCCTTACTTACCGTAAAGATTTTATGACCCAAGTCAAAAATCACTCAGCTTTGTACTTTCCCCAGTGGTGTTCCACTCCTTCGGCTCAGCCTCAGGCTCAGCCTGTTTTCCAAGCATTGGGAGCTGTCAAACCCACCCATGGGCAGGGGAGGTTGGGAGTACGTGGGACACCGAGGGAGCTACGGCGTGTCTGGGTCACCGGAGATGGAGGTCAAGGAGCTTCCAAACCTGCTGGGTTGAGTCTTTAAAATCCAGCCTTTCCCCAGAGCAGCAGGAAGAGGGGCAGTGCCCTGTAGAACTGCTGGCCATGACACCAAGTCAGGTCCAGCAAGGTGGAGGTGGGCAACTTGCACGTGCCATTCCTTTTCCATCGGTGTTCCATGACTGTGATAAAGGGGTGTTTCTGCTGCCAAAATGTCTCCCTAAACAGATGGAGGGAGCATGCAAACGAGCCCAATGTCCAGGCATGTGCCCTGTGCCTCTTGACTCCTCATCCTGACCCTGGCTGCCCCTTCCAGCTGTTGTTTGGTGTTGGCTGAAAATCATTAGAAAGCCGCAGCCCCGATCCAGTGGATTTTGGAGGTTGTCCAGCACATCTCTCCCTGGAGCCACCTCACTGCTTTGTTTACTTGTGCGGTTCCTGGGAAGCCACAGGAGGGACTTTAAGTCTGTCTGAGAGACATCCTGCCTTCAGTGGGCTCTCCAAGGAGCCATCATCTCTGGCTGGTGCAAGGCTGGTGGCGGGGCTTTATTCGGTGATTTGCTGCATCCTGATTCAGGCAAAATTCCCATCAGTGCCTGTGGATGTGCCACATCCTATTAATTCGATGGCGGTTGTGTTTTGAGGGAAGGAAAATGAAGAAAGTTGCCTTTTCCCAAACCGTCATTCTCCTGCATGCACGAGCAACTCTGAAATTAAAGCGCTGCAACTCATTCTGCAAGGGCTGTTAACTTTACATCCTAATTGCTTAATTAAGCTGTCTTGATCCAGGTAATAATTGCAAACTTTCTATCCGAGAAAGGTTTGCCGAGTTAAGCAAGAATTGATGAAACATTTATGCTTCTGGCGGAGCCGCCCGCCCTTTATTTCCTTCCGTTTGCGGGGAAAAGTCTCTTCCTGCCAAACACCTTCCCCCTGACAGGTTTTATTTCACCTAAATTGAAGTGTGTAACCCACATGGCACCGACGGCCGGGCCGCGGGTGCGCCGCAAACCGCTCCCGGCGCGGCCATTCCCTCCGACCCGGGAGCCAAGCAAGAGAAAACCCGGCCAGCTCTGCATTTACCTTAAAGGACAGCTCGGCACTTCAGCGCCAATAAAAAGAGATGTAAGAGCTCATCAGCAAAATGGCATTCAAGGCCCCCGCAGGAAAGGCACGGCGCGTGTCCACCCGCTGCTCCCCGCAGCCCCTGCTCCCTTCTCACCTTGACCAGGGCTCCAGCCCCACCGTGGTGGGGCTTTGCATCAGAACGGGGGGGAGCAAGAAAATAAACCGAGAAGACCTCGCAGGGCTGGGAAGTGAACACGTGAGATGCCCTGGGCTTGAGGTCCCTGCATCCCTCCCTCTCTGCAAGCCTTGGTCATCCTAATGGAGCTTTAGATGGGATATCGGGAAGGAATTCTTCCCTGCCAGGGTGGGGAGGCCCTGGCACAGGTGCCCAGAGAAGCTGTGGCTGCCCCAGCCCTGGAGTGTCCAAGGCCAGGTTGGACAGGGCTTGGAGCAACCTGGGATAGTGGGAGGTGTCTCTGCTCATGGCAGGGAGGTGTCTCTACTCATGGCAGGGAGGTTGGAACAACGTGATCTTTAAGGTTCCTTCCCACCCAAACCACTCTATGATGCTTTGGGACCAGCGTGGGACCCGCCACCTCCACTGGGCAGTGCCAAACATACTTTTTTTGAGCTTGTTTTAGCATTGCTGCCCCAGTTCCATTTGTTTCCACAGCAGGATGAGGAGCTGTAATTTTCTTTCCTGCCACTTAGAGATTCGGATCAGGAAGCAACTAGTTGAGGTTGATATTGTTGTGGTCTGACTTTCTGGGAGCCTTCTGAATAAATTTCCCTTTATTAGACACTGAGGCTGCCATTACTGCACCTTCACCCTCATTACTCCAGGGGAGATGCCTGCATAACCCATGTTAAGTTCTGCATTGGTGTTCAAGGTCCCTCACGGTGCCTTCTAATGTTTGTGAGAGCCAGGAGGGAACTGAGAGCCTTTTCCAGCAACCTCCCTGTGTTCACTGCTGTCTCTCTCTTCTGCTAATCTGCTGAGCACCATCCATTAGAACCATGTGATGAATTTCCTCCCGCCTGCAAATGAGGATGGATGGAATCCTGTGATGAGTATGTTAGGTGAAAGAATAGATTTCCCCATTTTGTGGGGGAGAAATAGGATTTTTTTTATAATCTTTACATTTTGAATATTGAAGTTCTCCTTTTCTCCCACTGTCAGGGGGAATGGCACTGCTGGTTTAGATGAGAGCATTTATTCAGAGGGATTTTGGAGGAGAAATCACTTCCACACTCTTTTTCCCATCTGCATGGCAGCAGAATTGGGTAGATCAGTGTCTCTCTGAAGTGAAATGCCCCAGTCTGCAGGTGACATCAAGGGCTGTCTGATGTGCATCTGTAGCCACAGTTAAACACTTCCCCTCACTCTTCCTCCTCAAAGGGAGCAGGTGACAAAGCCGAGGTTGAGTTCACATCCTTGGGTGGTTCTCCACTGATCTGTGGCACTCAAAGAGTGACTGCAGGGAGGGCCCTGCACCTTCGTCCCCACTGGCCTTTGAAATCTGGGACCTTCTGAAGTTCCTAACGCTGCGAGACTGCAGACCTGGTCTGTAGATGTGAGTAGTGAAGGTGGGACAGGCATCGGGAGGCTGAAAGCAAAGGGAAAGTCCAGGGAGGTGTGTTTGGTGGTTGCAGGGAAGAGAGGGATGCTCTGGGAGAGCTGTGGATAAATACAGGGGGCAAACAGCCCCTCTCACCCCTCAGCTCCATCCGTCCTCCTCCGTAGCAGGGAAGGGGACATTGGCAAGCACAGAAATTCCCATCTGGTTCATTTGGTTGCCTCCCTTTGTTTTCTGCATCTTGTGGCTGCAGCAACATCAGATGACGAAGCAAAGCTGTTGCTGTAGCATTGTTTCAGCCTCTAGAGCAGTGGAAAAGTCAAGTGCCAAAATCTGCCTGTTGGTTTAAACCTGAGTCTGTTGAAATGAGGTAGAAGAGGAAAGGGAAAGGATGGGGGCTGCACTCACATTCCGCTTGTTTGCAGGCGAAGGGAATTGCTGGCAGAAATGCATGCAGGAGCATGAGGGAGCCTGAAGAACAAATATTGGCTTCTGCCCCTGCATGAAGAGGAAGTTTGAAGCAGGGGAGGGGGAGCTGGAAACCAAACCCCATCCCTGCTGCTCATTTCAGCTTTCTAAACATCTCTCAAGGTGACGAGCATCCTGCACCAAACCGTGGACGTGCCGTGCGTTTCAAAAGCCCAAACTGTCCCCTCCTGTGTAAGGAGAAAGTTGTGTTGAATACACAGGATGAGGGTGAGAGTCCTCCCAGCAGCGTTTGCTGAGTCCAATGAGGGACACAGGCAGAGTCTGGATGTGCAGAAAGCCAAGCAGAGCAGGGAGGAGGTAGAGTCCAAGGGCAGAGACAAAATCAGCTCCCCCACCACTCAGCAAAATCAGTATTATCTCAGAGGGTCCCTCCAGCGTCGGTGGGACCATGCCAGGAGTGAGCTCCTGTGGAGTCTGGCAAAGGAAAGCTTTGCTAGTTTTCATTTTATTTTATTTCACTCCATTCTATTTTATTTTATTTTATTTTTCTGTCAAAGGCCATTGAGCAGTCGGGGTAGAGGCAGGTTTAAGTGTTTGGTATTGATTTCCCCCCATACTGATGGACTGAGGGAGCGGAGAGGTTTGTGATAAGGCGAGCTCAGTCAAGGCACATATAAAAACCAGTTATTGGCTGAAGATGAAGGTACAGAGCAGGCGAGGGCTCAGCAAAAGCAGGACATGAAACTCCAAAATGTTCAGATCTGAAAGAAAGCTGAGCAATCCCACAAGTCATCCTGTCACTCGACCCCAAAGAAGGATTTCTATTTCCTCTTATGGCAGATAATGAGAGAAATGTGGGGCTTTCTTTGCCCCGGTTACCAAAGGGACTCTGTAGGCTGATGCTCGTGGTGTGGAGCTGCAGAGGCACCATCTACCATGGCAGGGAGCAGGCTCAGGCCCCTGGGGCTCCTCTTTTACCCTGACTCCTCACATTTTTTCCCTCTCCAAACAGCTCCCACATTCCCATCCCAGAGCCAGCCACGTTTCAGCAGTCGATGGCAGGAAAGAACATCTTGTCACTGAAGTCACAGCCACCAGCACAAGGGCACTGGGGTCACAGAGCTCTCTTTAGTATCTTCCCACCAAGTCCATTGATCAGGTTTTATGCACCGCAGCACATTGTCATAAACCCCTGGAGACACTGGCACTGGTGATTTACACCCGCTGGCCGTCAGCCTTTTATAACAGAGTCCGGCACATTCCTGGTGTTCTCCCTTCCCACAGGGATGGCTCAGCCCCCTGTGCTGCCCCAGAAACAAGCCTGGCACTCAGAAGAACTCAGAGGAACACCCCAGAGAAGTCCTGGCTCCTCTGGGCAGTGGTGTTTTAGAAGAGCCCCTTTTCCAGCAGCTCCTTCCCACTGCAGCACCCGTGGGCATCTCCCTCGAAAGGAACGGTCCCAAGGCCATCCCTGGTGCTGCTGCTCCCTGGGGATGCTGCTGTGGGATTTCCAGGGGCTGTCAGCACGGGGTTGGGGCTGAAAAGGGAAGCAGTGTGGGCACACACTGGTTTGGTTGGGGGAATTCCACCAGGGATGGCAGGAGGGGATGGGGAGAGGATGGGCAGTGCCAGTGGCTCGGCATGGAAAGGAGCAGAGTCCTGGGGAATGCCCACCAGGATGGGACACCAGGGATGGTGACAGGGGATTGTTGATGGTGACCGTGGAATTATTACACCGTGGTGTCTCAGCAGGGTCAGCCCCTGGGGTTGCTGCTCCTCTGCAATGGGCACAGGTGTAACACCCCAGCAGCTCGAGGGACAAATTCCAGTCTTCTCAATCACTTCCTAACGACTTTGTTAAGAACAAAAAAAAAGGGCAGCATCTATTTGCCAGTCAGATGAGAAGTTACCTTTAAAATCCAGCTGTCAGGAATAAAATGCAAATATGTGCACACAGGGCAGCAAAGAAGTGATCTGATGGCTTTGATTGTTCCTGCCTGAGTCTCGTAAATCATTGCTGCCTCAATCCTGTGCCCTGCTTGCTAATTCCTGCCATTACTACTCCATTTATCCACTTGTATGGTTGGTTTGAATTCGAAATGTTGGTTTAATGTGGCACTGATGAGATGGCAGGCATTTACAAAGAGTACAGCAGCAACCTGGTTTGGGGAGAATACAGATTTTTTCCCTTTAAAACAGTAATAACACAAAAGGAAATAGCATTTCTGGCAGCAGCTTCAAAGGCAATTGGAACAATTTTCTGAAAGATTTTATGCTGTCTATAATCATGTACTTTATTCCTTTGATTTCACCTTCCTCTGATGCTTGGTGCTCGTCAGCTGAATGTGATGAAGGCCATGCCTTGGGGGAACACAGTCTTTCACCTGTTTCATGTGCAGCAATTGTGTCTCACACAAGATTGGAATCATATTTAAAGCGTTCACGCGCGTGCCTGGGCTTCCTTCTGGGTTTGGATACAGCCCGTGGGATGAGGGAGACACTCAGAGAGTATGAGACAGACTCTGGGAGCTCTGTCCCTCTGCTGTGAGGACCATTCCTGGTGTCCAGCACTGACCCTGACCCCACACCAGCAAATGCCACCTCTGGGTGAGCTGGCCCCGGGCACCACCAGTGCCACGAGGAGCCCTGGTGAGGGCTGGCACTGGGCACAGCACCACTGCCCTAAGTGTTCACCCTGTGAAAGCTGCCAGGGAGGAAGAAGGAGCCCTGGGAATGGACTGGAGCCACATGCCAGTTCAACGTCCCAACCTCTCCCCATCTCTTCTCTCTCCTCCTCGATCCCCCCCCGTGCTGATGGAGCACCAAGATGGGAGGAGAACATCAACGGCACCATGGAGGCGGCTGCACCCACCCCTGCACCCACCCCTGCACCACTGTCCTCATGGCACAGGAGCTGTCTGCAGTCTGAGGGGAAAGAGAAAAGCAAAAAAAAATAAAATCAAATAGGATGGAGCCAGCTGGGACCAGACCCTTTTGATTCCACCACAGAGCAGGAATGAGTTCATCCCCCACCTTCTTCCCCCGGCAGCCCCTTCCTGCTGGAGCAATCGGGCCCTAAAGCACAGTTAATTTCCCATTGACCGCTGCCTCCCAGATTAAAGAAGGGCTTTTGATCAGGGCTGCTGTGAATCCCTCTCGTGCAGAAGGGCCAGAGCTGATCTCCCGAGGTATCGATCCCTGGTCCTGTCTGCAGGCAGCGTGGGCAGCATTGCCTGCAGGCAGGGCAGTGGAGGATGCTCTTCTGAGCATCAGAGCCAGGTGCTGCTCCAAGAGAAGCTGCAGCATCTCCCCATCACCACCTGCTCAGGAAGGGCTGACCCAGCTGCTCTCCCAGCCACGGCAGAAAACACCAGGCTGGCTCGTGTTTTCAAACTCAAATGAAATTAATTTTCTTCTGAAGGTTTCAGAAGGCAAAAAATAAAAGGCAATATTTACATCTGCCTGTGATGTGTCACTCTGCGTGGGTTAGTCATCACTCCTCCTGCGAGGCCCTGCAGGTAACTGAGTGACAGGAGAGGGCTGTGACTCACCAGATGGGACATGTCTCTCCAATGTGACTTCAAACATGAGACATTAAAGAGAGATTGTCACGTTACAACAAGCACTGCTCTGGATTTCCAAGCAGCAAGTGGAAAGGGTGGTGCTCCAAGGAGAGCTGGGTGCCAATGGATCCTTCCCTTAACATCTGCTGGGGTCACCCGCTGATGACCCTGCCAGATCCCTGTGGTTTGGGGAAAGAGTCCTCTGTGTTTTCCCAAACAAATAGCAAGAAATCCCAATAAGCTGGAGGAACTCCCTTTCCCCACACTGAGCCCAGCACAGTGCCCTGTTGTGCATGGAATGCTGCTCCTCAAAGTGTTTTGCCCTAATTCTCACGATGCACCGTGGCTTCCCTGGGCCAGGAGGGATCCCAGGGAGCAGCAACCACTCAATAACTGTGATAAATGTGCTGATAAACGGGCACAGCAGTGCCAGAGTTGGAGCAGACTTGGGCAGAGAAGGCTGGTGCTCTGAAGTCACTACCTGACATAAATATGGGAGCTGACCTGGCACTAATTTGCCCATTAAGACATAAGATTCCTATGATGCAATGCAAAAAGGGAAAGCAGGATGGGATATTTTCCAGCACTGATGCATCAAGGGATTCCCCAAAAGCAAACGAAGGGCTGGACGGCCTCCCTGCATGTGCTGGGATCCCCCTCTGTTGGTTTAAAATTACTCCTGCCACTTTGCACTGACTGAAAATCTGCTCCAGCCTCGGATACACCCCTGGAAGTGCTCAGTAACACCTTCCCCAAAAGCCAGCACTGGGGGCTTCCCACCCGCCTCAGTTTCCCCACTTCTCCCTGACACAGCCAGGGGGGTGAAAAGAACCTGGAGGGTTTGGCAAGGAGGCTGAATGCAAAGATTAATACCCATCTACAGAATGATTAGCTACAATTTGCTTGCTATTATTGTTTGTTTTCTATCAGCACCCTTGCTCTGGTTCTCTTCTGAATCCCACTCCTGATGCCAAGCCAGGGATATTTTCGGAAATGCAGATTATATAATATTTACATCTGTGCCACTTGTTTATTCCTCTCTGTCGGTTAATTTTATTACTGCTCCTCTCTCACGAAAGCAGTGATCTGCAGAGCCAAAAGCAGGCGACGTGATTTCAAGGATGCACTAATTTTAATCATTAAAAAGCTGCTGCCTTCCATCTGCCCGGACATCCTTCTCTGCACCAACCTGATGCTCCCCTGAAATGCAATGTGTTCTTACACTGTAGGTTTGGTCCAAGGTCTGAGGGTTTCTCTTGCTTTTCTTGTCTAGGAAGAGGAAAGAGAACCCAGGAAGGGACAGTAAGTAATTAATGGGACTTCTGAGGGCTTGAGGGAGGAGCTGGAAAACTTGGACTGAAACAAAACTGCATTTTCCGCTGGTCAGAACCTCTATCTCCCTTGAGAGAAAAGTCAGGAGTTTAAAGCAAAGCCAAGGTTCTGCTCCTTGGTGTGGCCAGGGAGGGGCAGCCAGCCTGGAGGAAAACATTCTTCTCCCCTTTAGGAGCCTCAAAACACATCCCAGACCCTGAGCCGGGCAGGGGGTGCCATCCTGAAACAGGGACAGGGACAATGACGCAGGGACAGGGACACGGGGCCACCAAAAAGGGGCTTCTCTGACAGTGCTGCAGCAGAGAGGCCATCAGCAGGGACAAGTCACCGTGACATCAGCCTTGTCCCCAGTCCCAAAAGGTACTGGCTTGGCATAATAAAGTCGGTTCTGCCCTTCCAGAGTGTGACTGGAGGGTAAACAGATGGTTAAAGAAGTGCCGAAAGCTGCTGGGTCTGCACCAGCCCCTGGGACACCCAGAGCTGCTGTTGGGGTGGGGGAGTGAGCGCCGGGGTGGGGGACCCCCAGCACCAGAACAGACCAGTTTGGGTGGTGAGGATGGAAATCCAACCAGCAATCAGTGGTTTTACCTCCTTCCAAGGCTGCCCCTCGAGCCCCGGGCTGGGCACTGGGTTGACCCATTAAACCCAGTTCTCAACATTTCTTACCATCCCCGATTTAAAAGCTGCAGGCGTCACCCTCCAGGCCTGAAGCCCCTCTCAGCTGCTCATTTCCACTGCAGAGCCCCGGGCCCTCCCTGCATCCCTCTCCTTCCCTGCCTGACAGCCCTCCTGCAGGATTCCCTCTCGGATCACACAAGAAGCGTCTGCAGCGCGTGGGGACGTACAAGACAAACAATAGCAAGAGGTTAACAGCATTTTGGAGTGGAACCCCCCCCCGGCTCCGCTCCCACATCTAAGCACGGAATCTGATGAGCATAATCCAAAGGAAATATAAAAGATGCAAATCAGAGCAGGCAGAGAGGACAGTAGGACACACGGCAGGGGGGATTTCTCTGCGGTGCAAGCTCTTTGCAGAAGAGCAGATGTCTCAGCAAGAAGGAAGGGGAAGAGGGGATTTGTTTATTGAGAGGAAAAATAATCTTTTCATTTGGTTCGTGGATCAAAATCTGAAACTTCATCCCCAAAGACCCTATTTGCCAGCATTTCTTCTCACTGGCGCTTGCAGCAAAATTCAACAAAAGCTGTTTGCAGCCTCCTTTGGGAGGCCAGGACTCCCCAAGGCCACCAAGGGCTGGCTGGACCGTGGCAGTGCCACCAAACACCACGACCCAGGGGACGCTTTGGGGTGCCCAGCACTGCATCCTCCTGCTCATCCATGCTCCAGCCTAATGGAGGGGATGAAAAAACCCACGGAGCATGATGGATGGCTCCCCCAAAGCTTGGATAATTCCTGCCTCTCCTCCTTTCCTGCTTCCTGGAAATTCAGGAGGTGATGCCACTAAGTGCACCGAGGGCTGCTTTCCCAGCCAGCCCGTAATTACACGCAGTGTTAAGTGCAGGAACATTCCCAAGGCTCCTCTGAGACCGGGGGCGAAGGGAGGGGAGATTGTTTTAATTGAAAAACCATCCCCATGTCCAAGCCAGCCTTGTTGTGTTCGCAGCAAGGCCAGGTCGGTGTCGCCGGTGGCGGGGCAGGCACCGACCCCCAGCACGACCAGCAGCACCGAACCAACACCGTGACCTGCTGCTGGTGGCTCAGGTGAGGCAGAGGAGGACCTTTCTGAAGGGCTTTTCTTGGAGCCAGCCAGCACAGCTGAGGAGCTGGCGGGGAGCCACAGACCCAGCAGCGCTGTCGCTCCGTCCCCGCCGCCGGAATTAATGAGAGCTGCATCAGGAGCAGTGCCCAAGCAGGTGCCCAAGCCCTTTGCAGAGCTCCCATATCAATTTGGCTGGCAAAAAAAATCACAGAGAACCAGCCACCTCCCCACCTTGCTCTCCTCGGGTGCTCGGGCTGAATATGCTAGAGCCCAGCATCCTTCTGGCAGGGTGACCTGTTCCTGCTGCTATTCAGATTTGTCAAAAAAAAAGGAGCTCTTTTCTCCAAGCAAGTCCCCAGGGGACACCTCCTCACATGCTTCAGGGTCACAGAGCCACCTGAGAGCCAAAAAGGAGCAAACAAGGAATAATCAGAGAGAGGGCAGAGCCCCCCAGCACGGTGGGGCTGCGTCCCCCCCACCAGCACACACAGCCCATCACTGAGGTTTTTCCTCTCCTTGTATTTACTTGAGGCCAAAACCAGCCAAAAATCGCTTGTACAAATGTTTTTGGGGCACTAATAAAATGAGGGGTGAAGCTCAAAGGGCAGTGGGATGTTGAGTTTCCCCCACCATTGGCAGTGGGACGGTGACAGTTCACCCCCCCCAAAAATCGGTGGGGACAACACGCAGCACACAAAGACCTGCAGAGACACCAAGCCGTGGCCTTTCCTTTTTTTGCTGTAAACACCTTGGTTTCCACCCAGCTCCCTGGCCGAGCCCCTTTCAGTTTTAAATGCTGCTGACACTTTGTTGAGGTTAAAAAAAAAAAAGAAAAAAATTCCTTCGAATTGTTTATGGCGTTTGACAGAGCAAATGAAGCGTGCCCACAGATACCCCCAGTTGTCATTTTATATCAGGGCTGACCAGCATTACTGGGTTTTGCTGCAACCCAGCATTCAGGCAGCAGTTTTGTCGTGTAGGAACTGATTTTTACTAAAAAAAAAAAAAAAAAGAAGGAAAAAAAAGAGAAGGACCAACCACCCCAATGACTTAAAATAGCCTTTTTGATGTGTATCATGTAAGAAAGCAAGCAGCCTCTGCAAGGAGAAAATAAGCACAGTTGAAGCCACACTTCAGAGACCACTGGCTACTTTTCTTTATATCCCCAAAAGTATCTGACATTGTTTGTGTTGGGAATTACATCCCTGTGCCAGGACTGGCCGGTGCTCCTGCCCTCACCTCTGCAGATGGGGTGTTATTTTTAATTCTGTGGGCAGCAGACACAGCTCTAAATGCCAAAGTGGATATAAAATACCACGTGTGGGCAGGTGATGGGCAACAGGTCCCTCCTTTGTGGCCGTACAGGAAGGCTCAGAGGGGGCAACTCTGCTCTTGATCCCAAATCAGTCTTCAACTCCCTCCCCTTTCCTCCATTAATTTCATTTATTAGTGCTGGAGCAGGGAGGTTGGAGTAGGTGATCCCACTGTGCTTCCTGCCAACCTTACCAGTCCTGTGATTCTGCATTATCCACAAAATTAATTCACAGTCTGTTATTTGCAAACAAAGAAGGGGTTAACATGAGAAAATAAAAGTTTGAGTTAGAAGTCTCCAAAATGGTTTCAACTTTTCTTCAGCAGGGGGAAAAAAAAAAAAAATCTGTGTTTTTTCCTATAAAAAACCAGATTGTGTTTGCCATGAGGGTGCAGACTGCAGTGATGTTCCCCAGCCTGTGTCTATGGGAAAAAAAATATGTTTGCCAAAGACATTTTTCTTCAGCCCCCACACAAGCTCCCTCTCTGCTCAGCAAAAGGGAATTTTCCCATTTTATAGGAGGAAAGAAAATATCTTTGCTGTTTTATCACAATGGCAGCCACACAAACATATACAGGCCATGCATTTTCCCCTTGAGAGTCCCTCCAAAGGAGGTTTTCGTTTGACACCAGTTACATGCAGAAAAGTAATGACTTACGTTAATTGAGCTCATCTTTGCAAATTGATATCGCTCCTGCAAAGAGACAAAAAAAAAACCACCTTAAATATGTTTGCATATCATCTGTATGGAGCCCACACCCAACAGCAACGGGGCCAAACCACGGCTCAGCTCTCCCATCTCAGCGCTGGACTGAGGGCAGCAGAGCTTTGGCTGGCAGGAGCTTTGACCTTCAGCGCTGCAGGTGATGAACAGTCCCATGGGGAAGGATCTGCTGCAGCCTCCACTCCCCTCTGCCAGCCCCGTCGCACCACCCAAACCTGACCAGGGGACACTCCAGGCTGAAGTCAGGCTTGGAAAGTTCACCTCTGGGTGAAGGGGTTAGTTTGATGCCCTCCTGCTCCTGCTCTCCCTTCCCCGGTCTCCGATTTCATGACCCAAAGAGCTCTTGGTCCACGCTCGAGCCAGGTCATCCTGGTACAGTCCCAGCGCGGCGCATGTGCCACCAGGAAAACCCCAATTATGGCACTAAGCAGATCTGAGACCAATTAGCAGGGTCTGAAGTTTAGGAGGCCGTTTAATTGAAGAGCTGGAGGACACGCTCCTGGCTCGGGGCTGCTGAGCCTGGAGGCTCCAGGGCGCCCAATGACACATCGTGAATTTTGAGTGGCTTTGCTAACCCAGTAGCCTCGTGCCCACAGGGGGTTTTCGTGTTGATGTGAGCCCTGGGAACTGGCCCCAGTCTGCACTTATTGTGTTTATTTCTAATATCAACGTGTAAAAGATACACGGCAAAGAAGCATCACGGAGTCACAGAACAGTTTGGGTTGGAAGGGACCTTAAAACTCACCCAGTTCCAACCCCTGCCATGGTCTGGGACACCTTCCACTAGACCAGGTTGCTCCAGCCTGGCCTTGAGCAGTCCCAGGGATGGGACAGGGCACAGTGAGGGCTCTCTCAGCAGGTTTGTGCCCTCTCTGCCCTGTCTTGTTACTGAAGGTCCACTCCTTGGAGTTCCTGGGCACAGTTTTGTGAAGCCAAGGAAGTTTGCAACAAAACACCTGCTCCTGCATCCTATCGATCCGAGGGGAGGGAGATGGAGAGCATTAAGTATTTAAATGGAGACAAGTGAGTCTGTGTTGCTGTGACACCCAATAACCTCCCAGCCAGCACCTCCATTCCCAGTAAGGAAAAAAAAAAATCATTTGTTCAACCAGTCATTAGGGAAGCCATAAATCATTAAGAGAATAATTCTTCCCAAATTGAATTACTCCTTTCAATTACCTTGCCTTTTTTTTTTTTTTCTTTTTCCTCCTTTCCTTTCATTCCTTCATTCCCCAAGGAGCTGAGCAGAGTCAATGCATTGGAATTAGACTTAACCAGGCGGATGCTGCTCCGTAACTTGTTGACTTCTCTTGCTTTCTGGTCTCTCAGCTGTTCTTTTCCTCTGCAGACTGTGGCAGGAGAAAATGAAAATCGTGATGTCAAAGCCCATGGTTTCCCCTGAGGATAACTCTGCAAGGCTTGGGGTTTTATTTACCTTTATATGGAATGAGTCCTTCTGGAAAACAGAGAGCAGGAGCCCGTCTGCGATTTTATCTTAATGAACATTACTGATCCCTGAGCTCCAGCTCGGAGCCTTTCAAACCTTATCAGCGACAGAGCCCGGCTGAGACGTGATAAAGAGACACACCAAACAAGATTTAATCTGCCCAACATCTCTGCACCGCTGCCTCATCCCTAATGGAATCTTCACTTGTTTGCAGCCTCACACATACAAGGAATGTACAAGTGGCAGGTGAATAATCAAAATCTCCTGGTTCTACCACACTATGTGCTCCAAGTCCCAGGCACCAAACCCCTGGGTTATTCTGTCAAAATGAAAAGGGAAAACTCTGGGGTACTTTTAGGAATTTCCTTTCCTTTTCTCCATTTCATGTTTCCCCCCTGGAACAAGTAACATTTGTCGACTTATCCCCAAACCCACAGCCCTCCATGTCCTGCAGAGCAGAGACATGACCATGACAGATTTTTCCCCACAAATTTCATTTACTTTTCCTTTTTCCCCTGCCATTAATGAAGGGGTTAAAAACAGCGTCTCAGTTTCTTTCCTAGCCCTCTGCACTGACCACCATCAGCTCTCCCAAGCTGTACTTGAAAAAAAGTTAATTTTTAATTAAGTTCTTTCATCTTGTTTGATATGCATTATTCTTTTCACTACTTCTTAACTCAGCTGAGTTTCTTACCTTCTTTTTATGCAACTCAGCCCATTCTCCATTCACTAAATCCTTTGAATCCCTGAATTGCATTTTTTTTTGCAATCCTTGTTGTTATTGCTTACATCCTGTCTCAGCCATCGTGGCATTTAGGGTTTTTTTTTCCCTGAGGCTTAGATTTGTGTATGTGCGTGTGTGTATGGATATATAATACATAATTTGCCGAGCAGCATGCAAATTGCAATCTCTGGGAGAATGGCAACCTGCATATTGCCAAAACGAGCATCAGTGAAATATGGGAAATTAATTTAGCCCCATGAAGTAGATAATTACTATTTTGCAGATTGAGAAAGTGGGGCATAAAGAGATTAAGGCCCAAGGACCCAATCTAGCCAAAACCCAATCATATGCTTAATTTAAAGGAGATTAGATAGTTCCCTTAAAGCCAGCAGGAACAGTCATTGCTTAACATCAGGCACACGTGGAAATGTTCTGCTGAGCAGAGACAAGGCAGTGCTGGGACAAGGGAAGGCAGGGACAGGGCTCAGTGAGGAAGGGCTTGTGCAGACCCAGCTCTAACTAACCTGGGCTGGAATTCACTCACAGGGACACCCCCACACCACAACAGCCCCTGCCCTGCCTGCGCCTGAATTGCTGCCGATTTTCCAGATTAATTGCTATTACCTATTAATGCGTGTTAAACGCACTGAGGTTCTCAGTTAAGCAGCTTTAGGAAATTATACAAGAATAAATATATTATAGATGCTGTCTCATGGGGTTAATCCAGCCACATTTCTACTGCGTGTGAAACAGCATGAAAACGTGCTTTTCCCTCCTCCCAGGGCCCTCCAGGGCAGGAAAAAGCTCCCTCCTCCATCATGCCTGCTTCAGCAGGGTGGGAGTTCCAGTGCTCGGGGCAGGGATGGGTTCCCTGCTTTCTGCATCCAACAAAAACAGCCTGCGGGAAAACAACAGTGATTAGAAACGCTGGCCAGTGTGATCCACTCCTGCCTCTGCCACCAGCCACCAGCACCCCCTGCCCCACGGGAGGGTGGGAGCTGGAGGTGCCACAGCCCACTGTCTGCCCAGGAGCGGAACCTCCATGGAAAAGCAGGAGCCCCCCATTCCATCAAGGATTGAGAGGGTCTGAGCAGCATGGCCAGGAGCTGCAGCCTGGAGAGGGGGAGATAATGGGGGAATGGTGATTAACCCACTGCTTGGCATCCAGAAGTCTCAAATGCCAAACTTGACATGTCGGCGACACGTTTGGTGGCCTCTCCCCGAAGTTCCACCTGCCATCCTCAGCTTTGGAGCTGGCTTGACATTTTAATGTTGAGGTTTTTTTAACATTTTGAGAACAGATGAAAGCACAGCAAGGCCATCTCCTCCTCCCACGGCAGAGCTGGGGTGCAGGTCCTGAGGAAGCCGCGTGTCTCATCTACACCCTCATCCCCCACGGGTCTGCACACATCGCTCCTCGAGCTGCACTCAGCGGTGGCCAAGGCTGCTGTGGCCCATCTGACTTGTCATCTATCTTTCAAACTAATGTACAAATACAGTTCTACATAAAATACCAGAGCAGAAGAGTTACGCCAGTCCTGTGGGAAAGTGATACCCATCTTAATAAAGTGTGTAAATACATATTTATCTGCTAGACTGGAACCAAAGAGGCTGTTCTGGTCTGATGGCGAAAAGAAATACACATTTTAAGACTGTCTAGGTAGATAATTACCTTAGAGAGAGCACAAAATAAATCATCAGTCTACTTGCTCTCTGGGAAGGAACCTTCCTGAGCCCTCCTTTAGCTCCTTTGCCAGCAATGAGCATCCCCTGGCACTGTGCAAACCCACCCAGCGACAAATAGTAAGCCTGGGAGAGAAACCAGTAACAACCAGCATGCAGAGTGGTGGGGCAGACCCTTCCTCTGAGCTTTGGGAATGCCTCTGGAAGAGTTTGGGTCCTACCCAGCAAAGGGTATATTTATTGTTACTGGTGGAATGAGATGGCAACTCTGCAGCGACAAAGTTAAGTGGAGGGGAATTGATTTGGGAAAGCTGCACTGGCTTTACCTGCCTTCCAGTGGCACAAGGAGGGATTTGGAGGCTCCAGGTCCAGCTCTGAGCTGGGTTTTGGGAGCATTTGGAGCAGCCCTAGCACCCGCTCTCTCCTCCCTGCCTCTGCTCCCACTCAGGGCGTAACCTCGCCTTCTAAAAGCAAAGCTCAGCTATTTTGAGAGCTTGAAGCCGTTCCGTTCTATATTAAATTCTGCTCGTTGTCCGCAAGGAGTTAATGAATAGATGGAATGGATGTCTTAATGACCAGCCAGTCGATGAGGTGGATGGTGCAGCCTCCAGTCGATAGCACCGACAACGCCCTCACGGGCATCTGCAGCAAAAACTCCTCGTGTCTGCAATATGCTCATAACCGCTGTTAATTATTTATCGGTCCTTTAGGAAATGTTTCCAAGTGGGTCCCACAATAAAAGGCCGCTGGCTCCTCTTCTTGCCTCCCTTCTCCCACCCTCCCAGCGCCGGGAAGGGGCTGCATCTCCATCCCCCCCGAGCCTGGAGCTGTGCAGGGTGTGGGGCAGGGGGGGACAGAGCTGTGAACACGGACACGGCTCCTCTCCTTCGCTTTGCAACCTGCCGGCTGCGCCCTGAGGAGGAGGAGGAGGAGGAGGGGGATGAGGATGAGGGGGATGAGGATGAGGATGAGGGGGATGAGGGGGATGAGGATGAGGGGAATGAGGATGAGGGGGATGAGGATGAG
>VWZG01012370.1:473017-539050 GCA_013396735.1 Grallaria varia | reverse complement strand
AGGATGAGGGGGATGAGGATGAGGGGGATGTGGATGAGGGGGATGTGGATCAGGATGAGGGGGATGAGGATGAGTGGGATGTGGATGAGGGGGATGTGGATGAGGGGGATGTGGATCAGGATGAGGGGGATGAGGATGAGAGGGATGAGGATGAGGGGGATGTGGATGAGGGGGATGTGGATCAGGATGAGGGGGATGCAGATGAGGATGAGGGGGATGAGGATGAGGATGAGGGGGATGAGGATGAGGATGAGGATCAGGATGAGGATCAGGATGAGAGGGATGAGGATGAGGGGGATGCGCAGGGAGGACACGCACCCCGGCGCTCACAGACAGGGACAAACATAGCACCAGCCCTCGGCAGGCTGTCACCTCCACAGGGACACCCAGGGCCAAGGTCCCCGAGCACCGAGGGGCCCGAGCTGCTTTTTCGGAAGAGCCGGGATGAGGTGGGGAGGTGCCAGACTGGGCTGGGTTCGAGATGAGGCTTCGGAGTAGAAAAATGAATTATTCATCACGGTCCAGCGTGGAGATCCTTGGCCATAAATAAAGCTAAGTAGGAGCCTGCTACATGCCTCGGCTACAGCCTGCCCCTACGCTGCCTCCTTCTGTTTTACATTTTTAAGGGTTTTATGGATTACCGAGCAGAGTTTGACGGGATAAGCAGTTTCTGCAGCTGGTCTTTAGGCTGGAAGGTTCACCTCCTTCAGTAGCATCCTTCAGTCATTGCCCCCGGCTGTGGGTCAGAGCACATCCCAGAGATCCAAACACCACGGTCAGGAGGAGCAGGGAGTTCCCTGGGCTTTGTTCAAACTAATTAATTCCGTATTATTTTGATGGCGAAAGAGGATCAAACTTTGTTCCCCTCCACCTCTCCCCAACATCTCCAGCCCATGCTGCACAGGGAATTCGGTCCTGGCCACACAGGGGCCACTGGCAGGGGCCAGTGGGGAACCCCAGAATGCTCAGCTGACACCTGCAAAAGGATTAAAGAGACTCACAGAATCACAGAGTGGTTTGGGTTGGAAGGCACCTTAGAGCTCACATCATTCCAACTCCCTGCCACGGGCAGGGACGCACCTTCCACTAGACCAGTTTGCTCCAGACCCCGTCCAACCTGGCCTTAAACACTTCCAAGGATGTGGCAGCCACAGGGTCTATGTGTCAGTGCCTCACCTCCCTCAGAGGGAAGAATTTTTTCCTAATATCTAATCTAATGGCATCATTATAATTAATCACTCCCAATGACTGCTTGCAAATAAAGGGACAGACGGTGCCACCATATCTGACCTCTGGCAATGCCCCAGGAGCTGTGCAGGAGCCCAAACCAGGTGATTAAAATTCTGTGTTTCCCTAACAGCCCGTTGCCATTTCTGAAAAGCAGGGATGTAAATACAGCTTTTTTTTTTTTCCTGGATGAGGATTTGCTGTACCTGCAGCCCTTTGGGGAGGGAGGATTGATGGGGAGAGGTGGGACCATTCCCCGTGCTCTGCCCCCACCTCTGCATGAGGAAAGCCCCGAGGAAGGAGCAGGGCAGAGCTTCAAGTGGGTGTAATTTATCTGCCAAGGATATCACTTGGAGAAAACCCCCGGGCTACGGCCACAGGGTCAGGAGCTGCTTCCATGCACCAGTTTCAAAACAAGTGGGGTCTGGCAGGAGCACCTGAAATAACGAGCTGGGTCTCCTCCAAGGGGAAGGGCAAATGGACACGGAGCAGCTGTGGTGGAGGAGCCAGCACTGCTCCTCCTGCCCGCTCTCCACTCCATCACTTGCTGATGCGAGGAATTATCTGCTTGTTGTGGTGGTAACTGGGGACGTTTGGCTGTGCCAAAAAAGGAGCATGTCATGAATACAGTGCCATCTGCCAGTGCATGAGACGGGACCAGCCTGGTTATTGGTACGTGGCTGTGCCTTCCCTGAACACCTCCAAGGTCACCAAATGCCAGGTACCCCAAACTGCTGCAGGTTCAGCAAGCCCAGAGGTCCATGGTGGCAGCAGGAGCGTGGCACAGGGTTTGGGCAGGCTGTTCCTGCAGCTGTGGATGAGGCTGAGACCTTGGCAGTGAACTGGTGGGACTGGGGGCGAGTCTCTTTTCAGCAGGGTGACTCTGAGTTGCTGCACTGCTTTTATTCTCCAGCCCAGCAAACCAGAGGAACCCCATGGGCTCCTTCCCATAAATCTAAATAAGCAGGAGAGTTGTGCACCCAGGAAGGTGAGGACACTTTACAGGCTGCATTTCCCCACCAGTGCTGAAAACCTGTTGTCCCCTGGGAAGGAATTTTGAGCCTGCACTGGCTCTGAGCCTTTAATTGTATGTGACCTCTCCGAAGAAACGTGAAAAATTAGCAGCAGAGTTAAGAGCAGAGCCCAGGAGTCCTGATCCTCTTGTCCTTCATTTAATCACACGGCAAAGCTTTCTCCTGATGGAGAGCAAACAGAGGAGGACTGGAACAGAGCTTTGCTGTGAATTGAAAATGATCTTCCTATTGCTCAGATTGTTAATCCCAGTTCCTCCTGGTTTCTGCTCTTCACTCATTTCCATGCTTCAGCCTGAAAAGGGAACACGAAGGATGTGGCTTTGCAGGAGTCTTTGAGTTCACTCTGCCTGGGTTTTGCAACCCTCAGCGTGGAGGGCTGGCTGGCAGTTTGGAAGCCCAGTCTCAGCCTTGTCCTCCACTGGCGTGTCAGCTTTTTTCCACTTGACCAGTATGTGGTCACATTTGTTACTTGGTGGGACTGGGGGATCTTCATCTGCATGAATTTTAAAGTCAGCATAACCTACATGAGCCCACGAGTGCTGACCAGAGGTGCTGGTCCTGCCTGGGGCAGAAGGTTCTGCTGCCCATGACCCTGTGATTTCCCTGCACCCCAAAACCAGCTTCATAATCCGGAATTAATCTGGGGCATCACATTGTGCCATTGTCACAGTGAGTCTTGGAATCGTAATTTATCCTTAGCTGAAAGGGATCTACAAAGATCATTGAGTCCAGCTCCTGGCCCTGCACAGGACAACCCCAAAAATCACATCGTTCCATCCCTCTTCTGTTATTTTTAAGACAGCCCCCACCAGCCTGTGGGTCACCAGTGGTTTGGCTCTGGGAGAACTCACCAAACTGACTGACTGACCCTCCGAGGATGACTCCGTGTCCTGATGTGATAAAACATGAAACAGAACACATTTTTCCTGGCAGAACCTGCCACCGTGGGTTAGACCTGGGGTTAAGGAGCCTCAGACTACACGACAGAAGCAAAACCTTCCTTTAGAAGACGTGCTACTGAAGCGGTTTTCTTGAATAGGCCCTTTGCTTTTCTGTGCATTTCTGCACTAGAAAGCAGGGAATTGACTCTGTTTCAACTACTTTAATTAAACTGAGTTAAAATCCATCAGCACAAAGTTTCCTGCTATGCCTACACAAAATCTGTTCAATGAAAAAGCCAAAATACAATGGCTATTACTTTCTGTCGAGTTCTACATGATTTTCCTTTTTTAAGAGAGGCTGAACAGCTCATTCTCTACTAGTTAAATTCCGGCTTCCACTCCTAAGCTTTTTATTTCAAATGGATGTATCTTTGTTGAACAAGCCGGGCTGAAATCCTGCCTTTTCCATCCATCCTCTTAAGGAGCTTGGGTGATGCAACTGTGCTGACAGAGCCCAGGGAGCAGGATGGGGGGTGATGGAAGGGGAATCAGGAATCCTGCAAGGAGGGCCTCACTTTCACAGCAGAAAGAGAGTTATGTGTGTCAGTGTGCATCCAGAGCAGGTCACTTTTGCTTTCAAACAGCATTTAATGTCTTCTCCATTATGACCATCTCGGCCACAAGTTACTGATCCACGGATTTAGAATGGGAAGCTGCTCTTGCCAAGCTCAAAATAATTTGTTTTCTCTTTTTTTTTTTTCTTTTTTTGTTTTCTCAAGCAAGGCACTCATTTATACACCCCAAGCTGTGCATTGAGTGCTGGTGGCAGCTTGGGGTGGGCTGGGCTGGGTGTGACGGGGGCAGCTGCCCTGCTCTCTGCCCCACTCATCAAGCACAGGATTCTGCCCTCTCATCTTAATCCCCATGGAACGCTCTGGGAGCTGTGCAGGGAAAGACTCTTTAAATATATGATGAGGCATTAAGATACATTTGCTGCTCTTACTGTGATATGTGCCATTTGCAAAGGGTGAAAGGGCAGGTTCTTCATGCAAAAAGAAGCACATGGGACTTAAAATATGCCAAGCACTGCTGCTGAGCATCTCTTAGTATCATCTTATACCAGCAAGCTCTGATGGGGAGATTTCCAGGAGGATTAAACTGCAAAACCTTTTTCCGGCATCTGCTGCTTGAAGAGAGAGGGTTGCTATGGCAACAGCATCTGGCCTATTCACATGTGTTTTATAAGGAAAGAAACAAATAAAAAATAACGCAAAGACAACACACGCATCGCACAAAAGAGAGGTGACTTTGTCTGCCTTCATCAAAGGGAGAGTAAGAGTAATAATGAATAATCCAGCCTGGCTGTTTGTTTATGTACGTGTTTGCCATCACATTCCTGGATTCCTTCCAGAACCAGGGGCTGGGACATGGACACAGGGGCATTAATTTAGCAAAGAGAGGAGGATTCATGGCAGTCACACAGTGTGGATCCTGGGGGCTGCCTGACTCCCGGGGTAGCACTGGAGCAGATCCCATCCATCGCTGGCCACCGTGGGGTCTCCTGGTTCCCAGCCATGGGGTTCCTCCCCTGCTCAGCATCCCTGAAACCTGATTGCCAGTGTTGTCCTCTAGTAAGGGCTGTGGGGGGGTCTCTCAGGGGTCAAGAGAGCCCAGGGATAATCGGGGTGAGTGAGTTTTTCAAGGGATACGGATGGAGATGACCCCAGGGATTTCAGAGATTCTCCAAAACAGGTGTGAACTCCTGCATTCAGCACATTCTAATGAGCATTTCTTGCTCCAGCCCAGCACACCATTGCTCTTCTCATCCCAGGAGAAGGTGGATTTAGCAGGAATGCTGTAGGGAAGGACAAGGGATGTGTTCACACTGGATCAGGCACCAGCTGTTCTCCACCTTTCCTCCACCAGCTCCAGTGTGTCTTCGGGAAGAGTCTCGCTTTTAACTGGAGAAATGTTGCTGGGTACTCTTTGGAGACAATCTCTTTATCAGCTTGATTTGTATTTCAGCACAGAACAGCAGACAATAGTGATGGCTCCAAGCCAGCACATTTGGACCAAGGTCTGGAGAAGGCCCAGGATGGAGACAGGCAGCCTGTACGTGTGAATCTGCTGATGGGGCACCAACAGACAACGAGCTACTCTTGGCAAAACCCTGGGAAGAGGCAGAGCTTTCCCAGGCAGCTGGTGCTGGCTGGGCAGGCATGAGGTGCCTGCATGGTCCAACACTTTCATGCCAGGGGCACAGGGGATCCAGACCCCAAATACTGGCAGCTGTGCTGTGGGTAACTCTATTATACATTGGAGAAGCGATGGGACACAGCAGGGCAGTAACTCACTCAAGGACATAAAGTACAACCGGATCAGGAGATTGATCCAAGCCTGATCCGTGCTGGCTGAGCGCTCTGGGGGGCTGTTCCTCCTTCACACCCACAGGAGTGGTCTGAAGGCTGAGCCAGAACACTGAGCCATGAGACACCAGGGTTTGTTCCCAAGCTCAGGCCAGCAGGGTCGTTCCAGACATCCTGTGCATCACCAAAGCCCCCTTCAAGCCCAGCGTACATTCCTATTGTTTTCAGGAACTCACACACACAATTTGCCATCTGGTCTGGAACTCTTTATGCTCCGAGCTTGATGCAAATCAGCACAGCTCCACTAATTGCTGGGATGTTAATGATGCTCGCACCAAGGCACAGTCAGGCTGAGCAGGCCAGTGCCAGCTCTGCCCACACCGACAGCGTGACAGTCCTGCAGCCTGCGAGGTGCCATCGTCCCCCCAGCCCTGCAAGGTTCATTTGCCTTGGGATGCACCCAGAGACTGAAATGGAAAGGTGACTGCAAAAAGAGCTGGAAAAGGATGATGTGAAAGTGGTGATGTAAAGAAGGAACTGAGCCCTGTGGATAAGCTGCCCTGCAAATGGGTCGGTGTGGAGAGGAGAGGGCAGGCAGTGATGGACTGGTGTTGGGTGAGTCTTCGCTGGGATCAGAGGAAATCCTTATCAGCAGACGCAGACAGGGAGAATATTTGAGTCAAAGCAGTGAGAAGGTCATGCCTGTGGGAGGAGGTTGCAGCAATTAGTGCTTCAGCATCTCCTGGGTCAGGCAGGCTGCCTGCCCCGGGCCCCCTGCCCACCACCTGCCTCCTCCTGTGGGCACGGGGCAGGGCTGGTGCTCCAGAGATGCTGCCCAGAATAGTCACAGCCAACATGCCACAGCCCCCAGGGCCAGTCCTTCCTCCTGCTGCTCCAGCCCAAGCAGGGACTCGCTGGTTTGCCTGCGGTGGGGAGACTTCAAGCAGCTCGAAACGACCCTGTCACTGCAAATCCATAGAGCTGTGGCCGAGCTGCAAAAGAGAGGCCAATTTGGGAACCCAAAGCAAATGTATTCCCGTGGCTGGTGATTAGGAAGAGGTTCAGATCCGATGTAAAGCACCACGTGTGTCTACGCCAGCTCACGGCTGTGAATCCTCAAGCATCTTCCTCAGCAACCTCCCCCTCTTCATTTTGTTCTTTCATGACTGATCAGCAATTTCTCTTTCCAGCACTTGAAACAAGAGAATGGGAATTTCAGGACACTCTGCTGGACTTATTTATTTACCCATTACCTTGTCCTGCGTGGAGGAAAACACACTTTTACCTGCTGACACCTCCCAGGACAGGAACCATCAGCAGCACTGAAGTCACCCCGATGTCCCCAGGGAAAGGCAGTGGTTGTTTGCGTACCCCAGGAGGGTCACACAGGCAGTGCCTGTCAGGATTGCCAAAGGAAACAGGGCTGAAGGGGTCTGTGGGAAGTTCGGGTTGCCCTGAGAGCTCTCCTTCCTCCAGATTTTAGCTTGGAGTGAAGGGGATCACAGACACAAACAGGGCAGGGCTTGGGGCTGGCAGAGGCAGCTCCAGCTGGGTTGGAGGGGGAGCAGCACAGAGGGGACTGGAACCTTCCCATCACCTCCATGCAAATTGTCCAAAAAGGATTTCTTCTTTCCTTTCATTAGCCTACTCAGGATAATTATTTCAAGTGCACTGTTACAAGCTTAAAAAAAACCAAAAATTGAGTCACTGAGGAGCTGATGCCATGTGGGATGGGCAGGGCTGGCAGGATGCAGGCAGGGAGGCAAAGGTCTGCCTTGAGGCAGGACAAGGACGAGGAGAACCTGGTCCAGCACCCAGAACCCACTCAGGTTCACAGCCGAGGAGGGTGGCACCAGCAAGGCTCCACCAAAGCCTCACCAGGTCCATGCAGAAATGCTCCCAAGAAGAGCTATGGCCTGGCACCAAGGGCAGTGCCCAGCTCTGGAGAGCCACAGCCACCCCAGGGCTGTACAACTGGCTTTAAATTGCCTGCCCTACACTTCTCCTCCTTTTATTATTCCTTGTTCAGCAGCAGTGGCTGTAAATCCTTTAGGAGTTTTCTGCAGATCCCCTCTGAGGATGAGGCAAGGCAAAAGAGCCTCTCTGGCACTGCCCCGATGTTTGCCCAGCCCTGATTTACACCTTTCCAGAGAGCACAGGACATGGATTAGGGCCAGGCTCTCACTGCTGACCGCTGCAGGATTTCTCCCCCTTTCCTGAACCGTGGCCTATTTTGGAGCTAATAAATTCCCCCTAGCAGCCTGCCAGCTCCTCCTGCTCAATCCCAAAGAGTGGGAAAGGGAGGAGAAAAAAATAGGGGGGAAAAAAACCCCCTGGCATCACCATGGCAACCTGCTCTTTCCCGGAGCTGCAAAACCTTAACATTCCCACTCCCCATTTTTCAGTTGTATTGGATCAGTCGGCATCACCACACGTTACGAGTGTCAGATGCTCATGGAGCTGTGCTACAAAGCAAGTTGCATATTTTATGCGTCCTCCCTTGGGATGGCTGGACCCAGGTCCCTCCTGGCTGCTCCTCAGGAGGTGGCTGTGTGGTCTTGGGCATCAGGACCATTCCCAGGGGCTCCTTATTCCCCACCTCTCAGCATTCCCAGTGCAGAGCTGGGGGTGCAGGGATGACCATGACACCCTTCAAAACCCTCACACCCAACACCTCATGGACTTCTGAGCATGGTGAAAGCCATCAGGAGGCACCAAGCTGTCCCACCGCTGTCCCAGTGCCCTGGAGCTCCAGCACATGGGAACAGTGGAGCCTCAGCAGGGCAGGCTCTCCAGTAGGTGCTCCAAAGGGCATTCAGCCTTCATAACATCTCATTTATAGCTTATTAGTAGCCCTGCTGTGTGGGGAAAAGCATCCAGAGGTGTAAGGGAAGTGGAGGTACCCCTTGGAAGGGTGGTGGAATGGTGCATTGCTGCAGAGCATCTGCGGGTGGGAGCAGGAGCGGAGCTGGGAAGCACCACTCATCCTCATGGATCTCAAAAGGTGCTACAGTGAACCCCAGAGGGGCTTCACCTCCAGAAGTTTCCACCTCACACAGACTCCTACCCAGGGTCACCCAAATCGGGCAGTGCCCAAATTGCCTCATGTTTCATTCCCACCAGAGAAGATGAAAGAGCAGCAGATGGGTCTGCATAGCAAGAACATTGCTCTTGCTTAACAGCTCAGGAGCTGCCACTTTATTTATTTATTTATATCCTACTCCAGCGTTTGCAAACCCATTTTCCCTCTCTGCAAACAGAAAGGCAGGCGAGTGTCACCAGATGGGCACGGCTGCTGCTGCCCACCACGGCTGGCATGCTGAGCCCCGGGATTCAGTGCTAATAAAGCTGGATCCCAACGCTCAGTTAGGAAAATGAGATGCCAGCGTGCCTGGTGAGGATGGCAGGGGCTGGTTTTCCTGTAGGTTTGATGAGCTCTCCTGGGCAGGGAACGCAGATGTTGCAGTTGGCTCCTGGTGCCCCTCCAAGAGAGGCTGTGTCGAAGGGAGCCACTGGAAGTGGAGAGCAGGTCTGGATGCCATTCAGGGGATTATCGTTGTTTAATCGGGGGTTTAAGTGAGTGCAGGGCCTCCGTAGCTCCTGGCACAAGTGTACCTTTTTGAACAAAGATGTTGGAAAAAGCAAAGCCTGGCCCCAAAATGAACTGGATTTGGCGTCCATCAGGCAAGGTGGCACCACTGCAGGGCACTGGGCATATCCGGGTGCTGGGACCTGGCACCACACAGCCCTCTCTTAGGAATTCAGAAGCCAAACTGGTGGTTTCCAGCTGTGGGCTGATTTATCCAGCAGGTGCTGGGACCTGACGGAGGCAGCACCTTCAGGGAGAAGGTGTTGTTCCGCATGGGCATTACTGAAGTGGTTGTTTATTTCATGAGAAGTTTGACCAGACAACTCTGTCAGGTAAAAACAATGAAATACCTCTCTCTTTAATGCTGTCCTTTGCCAGGGTTCCCTTTCCCACAGTCCTGCAGGTCACCATTAGCTCCCAGACCCCTTGGCATTGAATAGCTGCCCTTTACCAGGAGGGAGCACAAAGCACAGGCTGGCCCTTCCTTACTTGTGAATGTCCCCTGCAGCAAAGACAACACAGAGCAGCCCCTTCCCATCTGCCCCACTCAGCCAAACAGTGTCCCAGTGCTTTTGTGGAAGGCAGAGGCTGTGCCATCACCCCATCCTGCCCCGCCAGCCCTCGCTGTGCTGCCACCACGTCTCCCACAGGAGTTTGCTGAATGAAGATTAAAGAAGTGCTGCCACGAATATGTCAGTCATAACAATAACAGAAAATAATAAAAGGAATAAAGCACTGTGGCTATCAGCCCAAAGTGGAAGTCTCAATTAGCAAACATATCAATCACTGATGACATCTTAAGTAGCATTTACAGTGAGAGCATTACGAGAATGATTTGCAATTACATCGCTGCTGTGTCTTTGCTGGGAGCAGAGCTTCCTGGAAAGTGGGGCTGCCTCAGGGAAGCACCATCCAGGTTCCCAGCCCAGCACAAAGCTGGATTTCACCGCCCTGGGTGGGCATATTTAGGAATATCTGCAACCACAAGAGTTGTCGTTGCCTTTAGAGTTGCCAGGGTAGAGTCATGGAGGATGTTCAGGATGCTGTGGCACAGCTCCAGGATGGGGAACATTTGTTCCCGCCTTGGCGTGGAAGGGACTCGGCTGGTAGTGAGGACTGGGATGGAGAAATCACACAGCTGGGTCTCACCAGCCTGACTCCAGCCTCCTGCCTCTAAAAGAGCCATGTGGACAGGTCCCATCTGCTTCTCCTGGCCTGGATACAGGGCGAGTTAAAAGCCCTGTGGCACTGGCTACAAGGAGCGGGATAACGGCCCAGCATCATCCTGTTGGGTACCACCACCTGCCCACCAGCTGCCCTTGTGGCCCAAGCAGGGAGCAGCCCACCGGGGACAGAGCCAAAGATGATTTACAGCTCTGCTGTTAATGCCCAAGGCCTGGGATAAAACGGGATTGGACAAAGGCGCTGGAACATGCACAGTCATTTATGAATATTACTCGATTACAGGCAGCTTACAGGCTCCCAGCTGTGATCAAACCCCTCCAGGCAGAGCAGAGAGATAAAGGCAACAGGAGGAGCAAAGCCTCTCCCAAACCTCCCCCGGCCCTGAGATGTGTCTCTGTACACACACACACACACACACACACACACACAAACACACACACACAAAACCAACCACTCCTTGTTTGCTTGTTTGTTTTAAAGGAATTTGTTGGGGTTTGCTCAAAGCCTCAGCCGCAAACATCCTGTTTGGCAATTGATTTCTGTAGTGGGAAGAATCAGAAAAGCAGCTTTCCCTTGAAGAAGGAAAGAAAAACACTAATTTGGGGTTGTTTGTTTGTTTTTTGTTAGAAACCCCAACATCTTCCACTAAAAAAAAATTCACTGAGAAAAGAACCATTTCATTTTGTTTCCAATCCCTGCCCTGCTCAAGCCCAAACATGTTGCTGCAGACACAGGCACTGTGCTGGAGTGATTTAACCAGCTCAGTAACCACACGTAAAGGCTGAGTGGAGGGAAGATGCCAGGGGAGAGGGCAGTGCAGCTTGGAAGGGATGTCACAGACCATCTCATTCCACGCCCTGCCATGGCCAGGGACACCTTCCACTGGAGCAGGTCACACAGAGCCTGGCCCGAGATGCACGGGAAGAGCATCCTCACAAGTGTTCCCTGAGGCTTAAGATGCATGGGAAGAGCATCCTTGCAAATGTTCCCCGAGCCCCGCAGGCTCAGCAGCTCTGCCCACCCTGCAGCCCCCTCCCAGCCCAGCTGCGGCTCAGCTCAAACTCACCCAGAGCTCGGAGAGTTTATGGGGAATTTGCCCTCCATGGCTGGTCTGTCACAACGCTCTCCAAGGACCCGCAGTGATCAAAAGAGAGAGGAATTACCCAGAGGAGTGTAACAAGGAATAACGTGCCGGCGAGGGAAGATGGGGAGATAGGAAGTGAGAGCAGTGGGAATAATAGTGATGATCTCAGGGTGAGTAATTTGGCCAAGGGTTTGGTGTGAAAGGCTGAATTGCTGATGATGGAGGGAGATTTGGGCTATCCCACATAGAATAGTGGAAATACTTCTGGGCACCTCCAGCCGGGCTGTGGCACCTGCCCACTGCCCACCTTCCCGAGGAGCTGCCTGAGAGCACCACAGGCTCCAGTTATCCCAGAGAAATGAGGGATGCAGGATGGAGGCCAGTGCTTGTGTCCATGGCCTCCCAGCAGGGCTGGTCCTGCTCTCCCAGCGGGGCAGCTCCTGCGCAGGCGCCGCTCCATCCCGGCAGCATTGCTGTGGTCCCATTAACATGCAGGCACAGGCACTAAATTACATTTAATAAATACCTAATGAGAAGATGACGGCCGCTTCTGCACTCTCAGCGGTCCCTTTGGTTATTCACCAGCTCAGAAATGTACAACTCGGCTTCAATAATTGATAGTCCACTAATGTGGAGCTCAGGGGTAAGAAAGGACCCCATTAATTACGGGTGGGCAGCGCGTGGCTCCGGCACCAAATGCCACCAGGAGAGTGCTCTTGGAACGGTGTTAATAAAATACAGCAGCCCCGAACTGCACACCACGAGTGGGTCCTGCCTGCTCCCTCCGGAGATGGGCTGGTGGTCCAGGGGCTCAGCAGGGCACTGCAAGCGCAATTAAAATTCAGGTACTTCAGGAAAACTCCTCCGACTGCTGGCTCTGGGTTTTCAGGATTTCTTGAAGGGAGGGAGGGAGGCAGGAGGGCTTGTGGCCAGGCCTGCTCCCCACAGCCCCAGCCCTGAGCAGTCAGCCCAAAGCTGTTTGCTGCTGCACATCCTTTTCTCCAGGGTGGGAATGAGCCTGAGAGAGCTCCGTGACATCTCCCTCTCTCAGAGCAGGGCAATCAACTTTCTGGAGGGCTTTTTGAGCCCCTTGAATTATGGCCAGCATTGATTTATGTTCTCAGCATTGCCCTGGGGCTGGAATGTGGGATAGGCATGGCTGCCTCCAAGCTGGCTGCAAGGTTAGGGAGAAAAAAGGGATGTTGGCAGAGTGGATCAACCAGTAAAGTGGGGAAAGGGCAGAAAGGTGAGAGCTGCTCTCCAAAGCCCCAGGAGACTGAGCCCCATGTGCAGGTTCTGCTCCCCTGCCCGCTGCCACCCCTCATGCAATAGAACAGGTGAAATTTCCATCAAGCAAGGAGGATCAGGAATGGCCCCCAAGGCCACAAAGAGTTACAGAGCAAATGATCAAAAAGTCGTTGTAAATCCAATCACATTAAACCCTGCACTTCAGAAATGTTTCGGTGCCTCCCCAAAGCCATCCCCTACTGTGGTAATGAATCTCGGGGAAAATTGCACAGCACCTGTCAATGAGACAATTTTCACCTTTCAATGAGGTTTTTAGGATGTTTCAGCTGAAGGGATTTTTTGGAGGGCAAAGGGAGATGGAGGGTGTGTGAGAGTGCCTCAGGTTCACAATGGACTCCTGGAAAAGTCAGCATAAGCCTGGAATGTGATGGATGTGTCTGGTCTCCCTGAAAAAAGCCTTCCTCCCTTCCTCCCTCTGCCACCAAGAAGGGCTGCTCTTGTATTTTGACGAGGGGAAAAAAATTTGCAGTAAAAAGTGGTGTTGCAGAAGAGAGGAGCTGGGAAGATGACAGCAGGCCTGGAGAGGTGAGGTCTGACATGATCCCTGACCCCGCAGCAATGCTGGCTCGGGGTCTCCTGTGTCCCCAGCACGTTCCTGCTCCCCCTGTGCGACCCCAACGTGTCTCTGCCCGAGGGAGGGTCTCCCCGAACAACCAGCGGATGCCTTGGCAGAACAGCCTGTGTTTGAAGAGGGGAAAGCGCAGAGGAGCAGAGATCAAAGGGAAGCAAAGAGTTCCCTCTGCGTGCCCAGGGCTGGCTCTGCCAAGGCGCTGCCTCTGGGGCACTTTGCCAGGAGCATCCCGCTGGGGCTCTCCAAAAATCACCTCCTCCAGGTCCTGCCCAGCCTCAGACACTTGGTTCCCCCTTTAAAACACTCTTAAGGCTTTGTGGAGAAATTTTCCAGCACAAGCCACCCACTCTGGACCCAAGCAAGGTGTCCTGGAAGGATGTTCAATAAGCAATAATCACGTGCAGGCAGATGTACCCCCCAAAGATGCAGGAGTTATTAATGCATATGCATAAGAATGGCATTTCATTAGGAGCCTCATAATACCTCGGCCATATGGTGTTATATTTACCATCCACACTCCAAGCACAGCCCCTGTCAGCTCCGAGAGCTTCCAGCTAAAAAGAGGATGGAGGTGATAATGGATTTTCAAAGAGACAATAATTTGCTGGCTCTGTCGCTCCTGCGGATCAATGGCAGATGTTTCTGCTGCATCCTGACCCCTTTTTGATCCTGAAAACTGGCGTGTGTTGGGACTGCCTGGCCTGGACAGAGCTGGGAATTGTCCCTATCCCTCTTTGCTGCTCTGGAAGGGATGGGAGCCATTCACTACTCTTGGGGACAGCGGGATTGTGTGGTGGCACTGTGGGGTTGGATGGCGGCACTGTGGGGTTGGATGGTGGCACTGTGGGGTTGGATGGCGGCACTGTGGGGTTGGATGGTGGCACTGTGGGGTTGGATGGCAGCACTGTGGGGTTGGAGGTTGGCCAGAGGGGGTTCTGGCTCCCTCCAGGGATGAGGTTTGTAGGAAACCCCATCCCAGTTCTCCTGCAAGGGGAAACACTCACAGCCTGCTCGGAGCTGGCAGGTCTGGGGCTTGACCTAATGCTGAGGAAACGCATCAGTTCCCTTTACTGATTGTAACTAATCCGGTCCTATTTCACATCTGAGAGAGTCTCCCCTGGCTTCACTGCGGATCAGCCTTTAAATAAGGGCTCTGGCTGCCTGTAAATCTCCGATTACAGCAGAGGCAGGGGAGCTGTGCTGCTCCAGGGATATCCGTGTGACAAGTATGGCTCCACACATGTGCACAAACATTCCAGAGGCAGGGAAAGGGCCCGATCCACCCCGTGATGGGGGCTGAGGGAGCAGGTGAGGAGCTGCAGAGACCTCCCTGTGCTCCAGCCACAGCACCTGGTGGCACAGCAGTGGCTCCCAGACATCCCCCAGCACCTGCAGGGTCTCTTCATCAGCCCCAGCCCCTTGCAGGAAACCTTGTCCTGGCGAGTGATTTTGGAGCATCCTACTGCAGTGCCGGGAAGATTATGGGAGGCTGGAGGAGCAGATGCCTCCCTAGATCAGCTTCTTGCTAAATTAGCATCAGCTTTTTACAGCACCAGCAAGCTGTCGCCTGCTCAGGAGCCCTGTTCCCAGAGCACACCCTTCTGCTGGGCGCTAAAAATGGCTCTGCAGGTGCATTAAGTGCCCCAAACCAGCTACAGAAACAAATATTTTAGGTTTTTGAGACCCCAGAGGCGGTGGGCTCTCTGCTCAGCGAGGCAGGTTGGCTGTGGAGAGCAAAGCGCTTCCCAGTGGTGCTGCCAACCTGCTTTGGGGGTGCTCAGCAAGGCAGAGCCTGGACATGGGGTGGATTTCAGCATCCCTCCTCCAGCAGCGAATCAGGAGATGTGTATCACCCCATTTTTTGGGGAATAATGGGAGATGCAGAGCTCAGTGGCTTCTGAAAGCCCCCAGCAAAGCTTGTCCAGGGGTGCAATGGACCCCTCCGGCAGCTGGAGACAGAGATAAGTTCTAAATCCTTGCTTTTACCAAAAGTCTGTGTAGGATTGATGTTCCCTGTCCCCACGAGGGTGGCATTAGTGGGGAGCTCACACCTCTGTGTTCTGCCCCCAAAAAGTCCCTCGACCATTATAAAAGGGTCATCTCAGTCCCAGCATTGCAGGGGGAGGACAGGGAGGCTCCAGCTGCCCTACAAAGTGCAGAGCCCTGGGACACAGCCCTGAGACCCCCGTGGGGACTGTCAGGTCCTAGGGGTGCCTTCCCACAGCATCAGTTTGGAGGCTGCATCCCTGCATCCCACACACATCCACGTCTGCCTCGGCTCCCTGCAAACACCAGGCTCCCATCCCGTGCTGCTCCTGGGGCTGATTTGATTTCCAGTCCTGAGAAGCACTTGTCTTGTATGGGCTGGTGAATAATTTATAATTTGCTTATGAGCAAAGGCAATAGGGAGTGTAGAGAAGGGGAGGGAGAATAAATATATATTTATAAAAAATGGAAAAAGCTGGAAAAAAAATCATAATAATGCCCAAACTGATCCTGTAAACTGTTCCTTTGATCTAATCCAGAATAAATTATACATAATGGAGCTGGTTGGTTTTGCTTGCCGACAGCATGAATAAAAAAACAGAAAGCAAGAAAGCGAGCCAAATCATTTGGGCTAATAACACTGTGCTCAGTGTATGTGCTTCATCTGGTATTATTTTGCAGCAGCAAGCACAGATTTTCCTGGGAAAGAAACCCATTTTTCAACTGGGGATGTGTTGTGCAGGCAGGGAGCTGGTGGTTATGCTCCATGATGGCTGGAGCAACTGAGGAGAATGGTTTTCTTTCTCATGCAAGACCAAGAGATTCCCTAATATCATCCGCTGAGGAATCTGGAGGTCACTGGGTCTCTTTACTGCAAGCCATAGGGCAGATACATTTGCTAAAATTCTGAAATGAGGTTGATCCAACAAAAAAACCCCATTTTTGATTTACAAAGCAGATCCACAGGGCAGCTTTGAGAACTCCAGCTTATTTTCCCAGTGGCTTTGCCCTCCCTCCTCTTTGTTCTCTCTCCTTCCTCCATCCTCCTTCCCTCTGACCCCAAGATTAGCTCAACTGGTTAGAGCACGATGCTAAAAACCTGTAAGGTTGTGAGTTTGATTCTTGTATGGGCCGTTCACTGAAAAGTTGGACTCAATGATCCTTATGAGTCCCTTCCAACTCAGAATATTCTGTGATTCTGATTCTGCAATTCTCCCATGGAAGTGAAGTATTGAACGAGGCAACTTCTCAGGACTGATCATTCCTGAAGAGGTTATCTTATTGCTCCAGGATGCAGATTCATCAAGAAACACAGTCCATAAAGAATTCCCACTCAGCTTGGGAGCCAATTCCCATTCAAAGGCTAATGGAAAATCACTCCCATTCACAAGTCCGGCTGCACTGACTTTCTCAGGATGAGAAGGGTATTGACCAAATAGCCAATATCTCAAAAATAAAAATATTCCTCCAGGGTTGGCTTCAGCATCCAATTAAAAATGTCAACATGCCATGACAGAGGCAGGGAATGAACCAGGCGCTGCTGTGGCAGTTGCTGACCAAAAATGCCTCCTCAAATTTAGTGTTTTGTCATGAAATCAGAGAGAGACAGAGAGAGAAATGATCAGTGGCAAATGGGAATCAGTTTGGGAAGAATAAAATGTCTCTAAAGGTCTGCAGTTGGTCAGCATCCTCAGTTAAGGAGAGCTGCAGCTCCAGCAGAGCAAGTGCCGTGGGAAAAAATCAGCCAACTCTTTTTCTTTTCTTTTTCTTTTTTTTTTTTTTTTTTTTTTTTTTCCCCAGAAAAGCCACAGTTTTCCTTCTGGATCACTGTTTTGGGAGTGAGGAGAGTCCCATCAGAACTCGTCACCAGCTCTGGCGTGGAGACAAGTCCCCAGTTCGCTCCCTGCATTGGGAGCTCCCCAAAAGCTCCCCATAAGCTCCCCACAGCTGATCATCATTCAGAAAATTCACACTCACAACAAAACCAAGGGTGAATTTAATGTTTGGCGTGTGAAATTACGCTGCGCATCAACACTCCATCACATCTGCACAAAGGGAATGTGCTGCTTCACAGCTCCTTTAGCTTTTTCACCCTCTTTTTCACCATTTGAGACGTCTGTTTGTTTATTTGTTCGCAGCTCTTTCCAAATGCACCTTGAGGGGTCTCACTTTCCTCCTCCCATCGCAGCTCAAGCAGCGATGCTGCGGCTCCAGCGTCAGACACGTGTGAGGGGAGCAATGGCAGCAGAGTCACCACCTTCACCCCTGGCTCTGGAGCACCCAGCGGGCAGGAATGCTCACAGCGCCCTGGAGATGTGCTGAACATGTCTCAGCTGCTCCTTAAAGGCTCTCAGCCATACAGGAGGGGAGGAAGCTTCGGAATGAAACTCAAATCTTCCCTGGGAGGGTGGGCAGGCCCTGGCACAGGGTGCCAAGAGAAGCTGTGGCCATCCCATCCCTGGAAGTGTCCAAGGTCAGGTTGGATGGGGCTTGGAGCAACCTGGGCTGGTGGAAGGTGGAACAAGACGGGCTTTAAGTTCCCTTCCAAGCCAAACCACTTCATGATTCTATGATTCCATAACATACTTTGGCTCACCATTGCCATGCTTTGGGAGAGCATCCACCAACCTCACAGATGCCCAGAAAGGACCAGGTCCAAGCAGTGACAAAGCCTTCACAGGTATCTCCCGTGCGGGGCTGACTGTGCTCCAGGACAACACAACTTGGTTGTTTGCCAAACCAAACCACCGTGTGGTGCCTTGGACCCACCCAGGGAATTTCCATTCCCTTCAGGTTCAGGGGTCTTGCCTGCGAGCGAGAGATGGGTCACTAATTGGTGCCGAGAGTTGTTCAGAGGAAATATTAGCTCTGAAGCTGGGTCGGGGGGAACAAGGTCTCCGCGACCAAGTGGAGATGTGCAACCAGGCAAGCAAAGCCTCAGCACCTCGGAGATCAATCCCAATTATAAAACCAGCTTGAAGGAGGTGACTCTTCCCCAAGGTCACTTAAGGGCACTCTTATTAGAGAAGGCTATTAGTGAAGAGGCCAATAATGTATGTTAGGCTGCCACACAGTCTAATTATAAACATCACAGGATGGCACAGGCTCATCTACTCCCTGCTGGCGCCTCGCTTTGCTCCAGACACCAGCTGCTTGCTGGAGGTGACACATTTTCTTGGAGAAGGTGCAGATATTCCTGCAGTATCTGCGGGTTCAGTTGTGCCCGCTTTTGCCCCACTGGGATCCCCAAGATTCTGCACAAAGCCCCTGCCAACGCCAGTCTCTGTCTGTGCTGGGGCCCAGGGCTTGGCCGAGGTCAGGCTGGAGCTGATGTCAACCACCAGCAGTGCCCAGGTCAAGGTCAGAGCACAGAAAACCTTAAGCTACATTTTTAGGGACAGAAAACTCCTTTTGGGCCCCTTTTTCCACTGAGACGTGGTGTAGGGTGTCATGGTTTACATAGGACATCACTGTCAGATAGAAGTTGATCACCAGGCTTCCAAAATAGCGAGGAACCACTGGCCCTGAGATGTGTCCAGCCTGGAAAAGCAGGAGAGATCAAAAGCTTTGGATATGTTTTCCCACAAGGAAGCCCCAGGGCAAAGCTGAGCCGGTTGCAGAGATTAGTCCACGTTTCCCCTCTGTCCTCAGGGTGGGAAGCAAGGGGTATAAATTATTTCGAGGCTGAATTTTTGCCCTATCATGATCTGGATTTGCACTGTGTGCCTGGCATGGGCTCCGCATGGGAACGCCTCCCATGGAATCCATGCCCCAGGCTCCTGAGGACAAGGCGTTGTGTAACATCCCTCCCCCTCCAGCAGACGCTGGATCAGCTCCCCAGCTGGTGTAAATCAAGAGAGATCCATCGAGGTCAATCCCGGCCAATTGTATCCACTTAATCTTCTCTGGGGAAGCACCACTTCATCGATGCAGGGAGCGCGCTGCCTTCTCCAGGCGTCCTCCATCCTCAGTGCCCACTCGAAACCTCTTCCCAAAAGGACCAGAATAGAAACACCTTCAGCAGTTTCTCCTTTCTGAGTGCCTGTGCCACAGCCTGGCTGGTGGAGAGCCAAGAAGCAGCTCCATTCAGTTGGAATTCAGGATGGGAACCAGGCAACAAGGCTGGTCCAGCAGGAAACGTAACCAGCTGCCCCAAAAACCATCAGCATAGCCCAGAGGGACACGGGGAAATCCTGCTGAGCACCTGTACCCCCTCACGTCCCCTTTGTCCCTTAAAATGCTGTCATTTTTCACATCACGGCAGGAAAGAATTCCTGGAGGTTGCAAACTGCCACGGGTGTCTCCAGCTGCATCTCCAGCTGCTGAGTTTCCAGTTTTCCATCTGTGATGCCAGGACTAGCAATGCCCCCACTGCCCTGACCCCCACCCCAAACAGCCTTCACTGCAATTAGCATTGAATTTATTAATTTAAAATTAATGAGGATGGAAGTTGTCCCTGTCAAAGCTGTGGTGGGTTGGGAGGGCTCTTCAGGGGCCGGAGGTTTCTGTTGCCATTGTGGTTTTGGGATTTTTTTTTTTTTAAACCTGGATTTCTTTTCCATATTATTTGTCTTAAATGCCTGAGGTCTGGGGTGGAAAGAGTGAACATCTGGGAAGGATTTGTGATAATTCACATTCCAGGACGGTCCTGCTCCAGAATTAAGACCAGGGTGATGCACCTGCACTACTCTGGAGCATCTCCTCGTATGTCCTGGGGTCCACACACCTGCCTGAGCTGCTGGAGGGCAGGGTGGTATATGAGAAATGCCAATATCTGGAGCAAACAGGGTGTGGGAGAGAACCAGTGGGTTCCCCAAGGGAGAACAGGGCAACTTGGGGTGCAAAACCTCAGTTTGCACAGTCCTGAGTGGGATTCACAGTGATCCTTCAGGTCCGAGTGAGATGGAAAGGTTTAACCTGAAACAAGCAGCATCACCAAAGCAGGTCAGGAAATAACCTCTGCCCTAAAGGTGCCAGCAAGGAGGGAGGGCAGAGCTGGGCACTGCAGTGGGGGGAGATGAGCAAAGTCTGGCTTTCCACTGATGGAAATCCACTCTGAGTCTGAAGCCCAGCTCTTCAAAGCACCAAACGTGTTCCCCTGCGAGCACAGGCCTGAGGAATCCTCTGCTGCTGGTTTTGCCTATTTGAAAAGCCATTAAAAAAAAAAAGAAAGAAAGAAAGAAGTGCTGCAAACATCTAGAAAGGCTGTAAATAAATTATAAAAGCAACAGAAGGGAAAGTTGAAGTGGAAAATCCATCGGAGGCTCAGAGGCAGTGATGCTCAGAGGCAGTGATGATGCTCAGAGGCAGTGATGATGCTCAGAGGCAGGGATGCTCTCCCGGGGCTCGCAGCTGCCCCAGCCCTGGCCCAGAGTCCACTGGCTGCTGCCTTTGAGGTGGGATTTGCCCCTCTGTGCCTGCATAGCTAAAAGGGCTTTGAATAAGATCAGGTTTTCGCTTCTCATCCTACTCACAGAGCCTGACTCAAACACAAGCATTTCTCAAAGTGCAGCTGTTGGACAACCTCGTGGTGCTGTGCCTGGTGGTGCTGTGGGTGCCCCCCGACAGCCCCCTGAGCTCCACGGGGTGCTGATGGGAGCAGCACCTCTCCTGGTGTACGGGCTGGGATGTGAATCTCCTTCCTACCCAAGGACTTCAGGCAAATCTTTCCTACTTACCCAAGACCCAGAAGAGTTGGGTGCGCTGTGTCCATGGCATGAATTATATACCCTTTCCCAGTAATTTCGCATGGAAAGAGCGCCCAGCTGGGAGGAGGCTGGGAATGCATCCAGCGTTCTGTAGCTGAGTGGGCGCTCACAGCAATGGGCATCTAATCAAAGGGCACGTTGCAGGTGCCTGTGGGTGGCTGTGTGCTCCAGGGATGGGGCAGGTGGGAGGCTGGAGGCACAGGGGGGCTCTGACCTTGCAGCGACCACCATCTCCTGCCACGACCACAGGAAACCTGGCTCTTGAGCACTGACTGATGGGAATGACCCAAGGTTACAGCCAGTTTTGGCTGAAAACTAGGATTTCTGAGCTCCTCTGCCCTCCTGCACCATCCCATTGGCCCTTTTCTCCCACGAATCTGATGCTGACAGGGATAAAACCGAGTGGATATATTCCATCACTGTGAACTCTAACATCCTGCAATTATTTCTGCAGAGACAAAAACACTCTGGTAGGAACCGAGCCCAAGCCAGGCATCCCTTCTCCATCCATGTTCCAGGATTCTTAGCATCTCTCAAGTCTTTTCCTGGGGTGGGGTGGGGGGTTAGGGTTAGGGTTAGGGTTAGGGGGAAGCCCAATTTCATCCCAGAAAAAGACAATATTTAAGATCAGAATCAGAGGGTTTGCTCCATGTGCTGGGGTTCGGATGCTGCTGGAGCCCCTAAGCCCAGACCCCAATCTCCCCCAACTCCCCTCAGATTTTTCCCACTGCAAGCGTGCCTGGAGATCTGATTCACAGCAACAGGAGAGAGACAAACCAGGTGGGATGATGAGGAAATAAGTGTTATACCCAGGGGGCTGGAACTGCAGCAGGCAGGGATCTGGCAGCGGCCCCGAGGCCAAATCACAAATAAAAAGAGAAACGTTGCTCTGAGGAGGAGTTTTAGAAACGGCGACAGCTCCAGTCACAGGGGCTGGGGGGTCACATTCCCAAAGGGCATAAATTGACGTGGTGCCATTAAATCCCAGGCAGCTCCTCACCTCCCAGAGCCTTGACCCACTCGCCTCCCGGCCGTCCTTTCGCCTCCCAGCCTTCATTAAAACCTGCCTCGGGAGATGAGGATGGCATGAAATATCACCAGAGATTTGCATATATAAAACCCCCTGAAATAAATTACTGTGGCGGTGCAAGAGTTCACATCAGAGCGGCCGGCGGGGCACCGGGGCTGACTCAGGGAGCATTTCAGCAGCTCTTGATGCCATCAGCATCACGCTCTGGTTTTCCCAGCGAGGAGGCAGGAGCAGAGCTGTGCCCATGGGGATGAGAACAGCCTCTCCCAAGAGCAAGGCTGATGGGCAGGAGCTGGGCAAGAGAGTCTTGCCATGGGGCTCACACCAAAGGGAGCAACAGAAGGACATTATCCATGGCTGGCTGCCTGCGTGGATCCTTTGGGGCTCCTGGCTTTGGTGACCCCCTCCAAGTGGCACCTCAGACAGTTTGTGGCAATTCTCAGGAAGAATTTCTTCATGGAAAGGGCTGTCAGGCTGCCCAGGGAGGTGTGGAGTCACCATCCCTGCAGGTGCTCGAGAAATGACTGGAGGTGGCACCCAGTGGCAGAAGGTGGTCTTCAGTCAAATGTTGGACTCAATGGTCCTGGGGTTCTTCTCCAACGTGAATGATTCTGTGATTCTGTAATTCAGCCCGGATGGGCACCCAGACCCCCATGGAGCACAGAGACCCCTTCCCAGGGTTCAGCCCAGAGACACCCCTGGGTCCTGCTGGTGCAGAGCCCCCTCTGGGGCTGGTGGCATTCGCAGCTTGGCATTGCAGCATCTGCCTGGGCAGCTTGGAGCGAACTCTGAGCTCCTGGAAACAGCTCCTCCACCACCACTCCATCCACACCACCCACAGCACAGTCAATTGCCTTTTGTCTTTCTTCCCAATGCACTGCGGCACATGTGCATACACAGAAAAACACAAACTAGTATAAATTACCTCCCAGGCAAAGCCTGAGGACTTATAAATTGCTTAAAAATCAAAGCACATTCCTGGGGGGAAAACGTGGTAAATTGGAAGGGGGAAAATGTGCATACAGGCTTTTAATAAAAACAGTGTCATAGAGGGATCTCACAGCCCTTTCAAGATGTTAATTAACTGAGTCCCAGCACAGCCTTTGAGGCAGAGAGGAGTTAATGCCCCCAACCATCTTCCAGATGGATGGGTATGTCAGAGCCGGCTGAACCCCCCACCCCAAGGAGGGGGGAGCTCTTTGGGGGACCCTCCTGGGGCACTGGAGAAGCAGAGATTTCCCAGCTCTGCTGTGCTCTGAGCAATCCAGGAGCCAGCACTGAGCACCACTGAACGTGTGAGCCAAGGAGGGCTCTTCCAGGTGAAGGAAACAGGATCGGAGGGAAAACAGCCGGGAAGAAAAGCAAAGCCAATGAACTAAGAAAAGGGTTTTCTAGATGAAAAATATAAATCTCAAGTGCAACCCCGGGTTTTTTCCATTTCAAAGCGATGAGGTTTTACAGTTGGGAGCTGGAAGCCAACCAGGAAGTGATGGAAATGAGCTTCAGCTGGAAGATCCCTGTTGGGAAAGCAGAGGCCTTCCCGCTGGCTCCACTCCGGGATCTGGAGCTGTGATCAATACACCAAATATTGCAACCAGGGTGGCCGTAAAACACTTGCTTTAATTGCTCTCATGCTGCAGCTGAACAGCGAGCCCAGATTAAAGACCTGCAGCCTCTCTGGGGTTGTTGGGAGCCCTGGGAAGGTCCATGGTGGCTTTTCCAGGCAGCCCCTGCCCACCCTGATGGGGCCACAGGGACCTGCCCAGGGCTCCCAGAGATGTCACACCGAGTTTCTCCGTGTTTTCAGCCCAGATCCAGCCTGCTGTTGGCTTTCCCCAGCCAGCCTTAATATTTTCCTGGGTAATCTTTGCAAAGTTTGAGTTGGAATAGAGATCGATGTGTGAAATGGAATATGTTGAGATATATTCTGAATATATAGCCGGGAGCATTTCATGATGGGAAAGCAGCAATGACTCCAGCAGTGTTTTTCCCCAGACTCAATCTTGGCACACTTTGGCTTTTCCTCCCAAGGACCCATTAGTCACTTCCCTGAATATAAACCAGGCTTGCATGTAGCAAACCAGCCAGTTCCCTCAGTCTTGCAAAGATCCCCCACATTGTAATTCCAAAATAACACCACACTTCTTTAATGATCAATAGCAATTACTAAGTCATTTATATCCAATAAAGGCTGCAGCAGGAGGTCTGTGTGATACATTACTGTATAAATTCACACTATGAAGCAGATTAACAAAGCATTATGAAAAGCAAGCTTATTATTTGCATGAACACGAGGCTCAAGAGCTAATTGAAGCAATCCAGCAAAATGTCAATGACTCCTTTTGTATATGAAATATTCATTAAAGGCGAGCACTTATTTGTGAGCGATTGTTTATTTATACCTTTTCATTTGCATTCAGCTATCAAACTGGCTGTCATTCCATTAGGGCGCAGCCGGCATCGCTTCTCTTTGGAATCACCGGGACTTTGAAATTGCCTCCTGTCTAGCGAGAGCAACGGGGGATTTTTCTTAAGCAATGGTTGCATCAAACGCATCAGGGCTGATGGAGAAAGAATGGGAGCAGCCACAGGAGTGATGAACCTCCCTGTGCTTTCTCATCCTCCCTCTTCCCTCTTCCCGGCTCCTTCCATGGCATTGGGGGAGCTTCATTTGACGGCAGGTTGGACACTCAGACCCTCTACGGAAAGCCCTGGGGGAGCTGCCAGCCTTGCAGTGTTCATTGCACGCTGATTTCATATTTTTATGAATTTATTAATGTTAATGAGCACCATTTGACCCACACAACAGCAAGCAGGAGTGTGGTGAGCCACCCTTCTGCTCCCTCCAGAGCCTCTCTGGGCACAACCCACGGTGATGGACATCCAGGCTCTGCTGTGCTGCCCCCAGATCTGTGCCCATAGAAGTCCTCGTGGTGTCACCCCTTCCTGTCACCTCCCTGTAGGGTGAGCCTGAGGCTGGTGTGGCACAGCTCAGAAAAAGAGCTGTTCCCCTTCCCTCTCCCTCTTTGGGTTTTTATTGCTCTAGGCATCGTGTCCAAGCACCAGGGTGGGGTGCAGATGAACAGGGGACACCCACAAAACTATAGGGAAAAGCTCCCAAAAAACAGCAAGAGCTGGGGGGAACAGCCCTGTTTTGCACCCCTTGTGCCACGTGCCCCCAAGGGAGGAGGCAGAGAGGGGCACAGAAGGTCCAGATAGTGTGTCCCCTCCCCACACGCGCTGCTTTCTCCAATTTCAGTCACCAGTGAAGTTTTTCCCAGCCCATCCATTTGCGAGGACAGCTCTCGGGCCACAAATCAATGCGCCACCGCATCTTATTTGCTCTGCAGCCGGCTGAGCAAAACAATGTAGTGCCAACAGAGACATGAATCTCCTTCATTTATCTTTGCACTAGAAAAATTTCAAGGCTGGAGCTTTTTTTTTTTGACTCTTTGGCAGCACTGTCAGGAGTGTGACGTGTTACAAACGGCTGGATGGGGGCTCAGTATTTGTTTTCTCTGTGATTTCCTTGGTCTAAATTGCAGTTTTACCAACACACGTCCCCAGGTACCAGAGACAAATGTTTGACCAACAGCTTAGGGCAGGACGCGAGGATCAATCTTGCATCGCCACTCGGAGGGAGGCTGTGAAGGAGATGGAATGATAATTATCCCAAATAACACCATGGGGGAAACGTCTGTGCGAGACCCCAGGGCCGAGGACTGGCTCCTGGGGACTCAGGGAGCTGGAAGGTGCAGGGATGAGCAGCCCCAGGGGGGTGAAGTCCCTTTCCCTGCCCTTGAGGAGACTTGCTGAGCTGCAGCTCCTCCAGAGCACAATCAGGACCTGTAGCACTTCACCCCAAAAATCCCATCAGAAAATCCCTTCCCGGCAGCAACTTTTGGGATTGCAGCTACAGCCATTTCATGGAGAGTTTTGCTGCTCCCCTGAGATCCTCTCTCTGCTTACCCAGACCCCATCCCACCACTCAGTCAGCAACAGGAGCGAGCGGGCTCTTGGCTGGCCCTTCCCAAAGCTCTCAGCACTCCACCGGAGCGGTGAAATCCCTGGAGACATCCCCTCGGGAACGCCACAGCCGTGTCGTACAGGTGTGTCGGCTACCCGTGGGTGGGATCACAGCCTCCAGGTCTGGAGCATCCACAGGAAACACCAGGCAAACCAGCAGCCCCCACTCCTCCATCCTGCCCCTCGGAGCAGCTGGTGCTGTTATTGCCACTTCATTAGTGGAGACACCGAGCAGCAGACACTTCACTTGGTTTTTGAAAGCGCCCAGCAAGCCCCGCTCTGTGCTCTCCTCAGCAGTGAAACTCAAGAAAGGGGGAGTGTGATGGAAAAAACACCTGTTGCTGCTGCAGGAGCCAAGCCCGGGGCGCTCCAGGAACCAGAGTTTGCAAGGGATGTGCAGGCACAAGGATGCACAGGATGAGCCTGTGTCCGAGTTATAGTGGCTGGGACCAGTTTATCACTGTGTGGGTGTAACTGGAACTGCGTATTCCATACCCTCTCTGCCATTTATCATGAACTGCTAATAATGCATTGTTTGCAGCAGCTGCCCAGGACACACCTGACACCTCAGGCTATGAGCTGGGTGCATGAGAAAACAGAGATAAGAGGGTTCCCTGTCTTCACACCAATGATTCAGGTGTGATAACTCCCCTCCGGGAGGCATCAGTACCTTCACACACCACCTGAGGGGTCATGTCTGCTAATGGGCCATCAAGTAGGCCAAGACATCCTGTGACTCGCTGAATAAATTGCCCATTGTGAAACCCCTCACCCTGGGGGAGGTACTGGGCGTTCCCATCTGAACCCAAGCATATATAAGTTTGGGGTTTGGGGGACTCACTCATCAGATCGAGAGGAGGATGAGAACTTCAACAGGACTGTAAGTGTCACTCTCAACCAGACTGCGACCACCAACCTTTTGGAAGGAAAACAGGTTTTCCTATTCTTTTTGCTTTGGACTCAGGGGGACCACGTGGTGCTCAGCACAGGGGCTGGAGAGCACCATTCTGTTTGTGCCCCAGGGGGCTGGGTTGTACAACTGGGTTTTGTGGGCTAAAGCCAATTTTCCTCTGTATCAGCGTACTTACTGTAATCTCTTTCTTAAATTGTAGTTCTGACTTCTAAACTCTTTTGAGTTGGGTTCATTTCTCCTGCCAGTTTACTTTTAAACCAGCACAGCCTGCCTAAGGATGCACGGAATGCATATGCCCAAGGACGCAGTGGGCTCTCCCCTGCATGACCAGCTCCTGGAAGTTCCCCATGGTGCCAGAGGCAGCAGATTCCCACAGACCCATGGGAAGGGAAGGATGTGAGAGCTGCTGAAGCCACAGAGCAGAGAGGAATGAGCAGCGCCGGGAAACTGCCGACATCAGTGCACTGGCTGAGCCCTTAATGGCTTTTAAATCACAGAGGTTCAACGGGGAAAAAAAAAAACCCCTAATGTTTACTCACACTTGCGCAGCTTCTTATTTGCATATAATTGCTTCCTGTCACAACCATCCAGAGCCACTTAATCCCAGCAATCAGATGGAGGGTGTGCAGGGAATGCCAGCCACAAGTGCTGCGATGCCTCTGGAGCCAGCGCCGTGTCCTGTGGCAGTGCAGGGACCAGCGTGAACTTCCCAGCAGAGGATTAACTATAGAGAAGAGCACAGAGGGAAATCGAGGCAGGTGAAAAGAGGAGTTTTCCTTTTATTTTTTCTTTTTTTTTGATTGATGCCTATCAGTTGTGAGGATGCAGAGGACACTCACTGCCATAATCCAAGCACAGCTCCCTTCTGCAGCAGGCCTTTCTTTTCCATTTAGCACGCAAACCCCTATCACTTATCTTCAAAAGCACGTAAAAACTTCCCAATAATCATAGAATCACAGAGTGGTTTGAGTTGGAAAGGACCTCACAGGGAAGAACATCCCATCTAACCCTGCCCTCTGCCAGTTTGAACACCTTCCCTCTCATCGTGTCACTCCAAGTTCCTCTCCATCACTCTTTAGGTACTGGAAGGCTGTTCATTTAATAACCACATTAAATTGGGGTGATTTCATAGACCTGCTGCATGACCCTGCCCACACCCACAGGCTGGACCAGCCCCAGCAGCCTCCAGCCCAGAGATGGCTCTGGTGGTTCATTTGCTCGTGGGCTGGGCCAGCAAGAGAGCTCTCTGTTCCCACTGTTTGTCAAATTAAAATATAATAGACACATTGCAATGCCTCCCAGGCCTTTTGAAGGAGAAATAATCACCGGAGTGCTGCGGGGGTTGGATTTGAGGTGAGGAATCGATGGCACGGGATGCCTCGGAGGACCCAGGATGTCCCAAGCAGCCCCAGTGCCCAGCGCTGGGGGCAGGAGGCGTGTGGATCTCACCACGCCTGTCCTACTTTCCTGCTCATGTGATGCACTCACAATGCATTTTTTAAAAACCCAAGTCTGTCTTGAGGATTTAACTCCAGAGACATTTTCTGAGGATGATGCTGGAGATGTTGGAAAACATTATTTCCAGGGAGGGCTGCAAACCAGCTGAAACCAGTCCTCTGTGCATCTCCAAAGCTCTTAATTAGACAAGAATTAACCACCTGGGAAACATTTGATTCCTAACAAGGGCAAATCTCCGTTTCACTGGGATTAGCATCACCTGCACTCCTCAAGCTCAGTAACATCCTTCAGAACATATATCTGCTTCCTCACTTGTCCTGCCAGTACCTGCCCATGTAAAGTCTCTCTCCTTCTTTCTGTAAGTACTGAAAGTCCCTGGTGAGGTTTTAGAGCATCTCCTGAATAAAGTGTTGAACATGTGGTGATCTCTGTGTTCCTCCAGTGTTCCTCCAGCTTGAGGGAGGCACCACAGTCCCCAGACTTTTTCCTAACCAGCCACTGATTATGCAGAGACCATGAAATTTTAACTGAGTTCTGTGTTTTGCCATGCTCTGGTTTGGCAGTGCAGGAGGAGGGCACAGCGGATGGGCTGGAGAGAGCCAAACAAGGGAGCAGACCTAGGCTGACATGTTATAGGAGCTGGAGATCAGCTAATTATTTCACTAACAAAGCCCTTGGGGGGCGGGGGGGAAAGTGCCCTGTGTTTCATTTCATTCCACTCTATTTTTCCTCTCCCCAAGTCCCATACTCTCCCCTCAAAGACGTCACTGCGGGCGAGCACACGTGTTGGCTCCAATGATTTATTCAGGAGCCACATCGGCTCTGCCTTCCACTCCAGCGATCTCAGGATCTCAATATTTCATATGGAGATCTCCAGCTCTCTGTCCCTGTTTCTGCCTAAAGCTGCTGTTTCCATGCGCTCCTCGCCGGGTTGCAAACATGAAATAGGTGCAGAGCTCCTCTGCTGCTCCCAAGTTTTTCCTGAGTTTTCTGGATTCTTTGGAACTTTTCCCTCCCCTCGGTCTCTCCAGCAGCCTGGCCTGTCAGCAGTGTGACAGCATGTGACAAACCGGGCATGGCACCGTGTCCCCTGCCAGTGCCACCATCCCTGTCTGTGCCCGCGGTTCATCCACAAGCTGCTTCTCCAGTGACAGCTGTGGAATGGCAGCAGGCCACAGCCAGCCGAGTTCATGCCTGGAATTAACCAGGATTTACCTGGGAGTGACCTTTGTTTTAGGCCCTGGGTGAAGAAACTCTTTCCTGAAGCTGAAAAAAGGCCCTTTTCAGCGTGGATGCGGGGGAGGAGAGCAGGATTTGCATTGTTCTGCAGGGATGGAGAGGTCAGTGGGTGAGGAAGTTTGGTGGAATGAACTGGTTTCTGCCCTGCAAACCATCACAGAGTTCAGCCCTGCTGCCATGTGCTGATCCAGAGGGAGCAGAGGGGCTGAGACCATGTCTCCCTTGGGGCAAACCCTTCCTAGGCTGGAAGTTGGGGACTTCTTAATTTTAAGGGCTACAGTACTCCAAATATTAATCTCTTTTCCAAGGCAGTGACAAGCCCACCCCAAGTCCTTGTTTGCTCAGGTCACCTTTTATGCTTCTTGATGCTTATTTTGAGTTTTTGAATTTGTGTTTTGGTTGAAATGAGGGATGTCAAGCAGATTGACCCCACCAAGAGGTTCAGCAAACTCCTGTTCTCCCATGGAATAACTCAGGCATAAGAGGGAGCAGGAAGTGCAGGGGGCAGGGATGCCCTGGCACTGTGTGTGATTCCTGCTCTGTACTTACATCCCACTGCATCCCACAGCATCCATATGGAACAGAGCCACTAAGGAGGGAGACGAGAGGGACCAGAAAGTTATGGTTCAATTGGAGAGAATAAAGGAAACAACCGAGATGATAAATTAATTTCAAGAGGGGAAAAATTCATCTTTTACTGCTCTCCCAACAAAAACATAAAACACAAACAAATCAAAGGGCTGGAAGTGCTTCCAGTCTGGGACATGACCTGACTGAACAACAAGCTTTAATGTGGAGGGAGCTCCCATGAGGATTAAACCACTGATAATAAATTATTGAGAAATATTAGGCAGCGAATAGGCCCGACGCCAGATTGATTCACGGCAACGTCCACCAAGAACAAATGTAAGAATGCAAAAAAAATGAAAGCAAAGCGAAGCTGTGACAAGACTGTGAGCTTTGAGCTGGGATAAAGGAAGCAAAATCAACACCCAAAGGCTCTTTTGGGGCAGAGGCTTGGAGGATTTTCAAATCCCCAGGGGTGTAAATGGGCAGCAGAGCCCAGATGGGAGCAAGCAGGATTTTCCCCCATCCTCATCCTCTCCACCACGGACAGCCCCAGTTTTCCCCATGCCCCATTCTGGGTTCTTCTCAATTTGGCTGGAAAACTTGCTGGGTGCCTGTGGTGCCACGCACATCCTGGAGGCAGGAGAATCCTGAAGGCAGGAGCATCCCGGGATTGACCCTGTCTGCTCACTGCCTGCCTGCTGAAATGAAGGGAACAAAGGAGCCAGACACAGCCATTAAAGGCAGCTCAATGAATTTAATTTAATATTTTCTTCTGTTAATGCCATTAATCACCGTGGGCACACGTCAGGAGCCTGATGCATATTTAAACTGGGCCAGGAGCCAGTGGTTTCTTCTATGCAATTTTCTAATGTTAATAATGTTTCCATTAGCCATATTCAGGAAATCTGCCATTTTTTGTCCCCTTCTGGCCTATACTTTTTACTTTTAATTATGACCCAGTGTCAGCTATTGAATAGGTTGACGCATTTGAAGCGTCTGCAAAGATTTCTTTTTAATAATGCAATTTCTTGGCTGTTATAGCCTTATAACGTGAGTAATTAATGAAGCACACAGGCAGTGTGCTCTCAGAGCCTGCCCATCCATTCACAGCAAAACTTGCTGGTGGAAAAGGTGCTCCAAACCAGGAGAGATCCAGGAAAAATCCACGGGGACTCTTGCTACCCCCTTCTTTGGACGAGGAGAGCTGGGGGCCACTAGAGCATCATTGCAGATGTTCTCCAGCTGCAAAGGGGGGGTCTTGCCTATCTCCCCACCACTTATTGCCCCAGGGGATGGTCCTGCTTTGCCTGGGGGTCTCTCATCCCATTTCATGGCCACACAGGGTTCCCCCTGAGCCATCCTCATCTACTGATGGGGCACTGGCAGCAGTGGCCCCTCCCTGGCATGGTGACAGCTGTGCCATGGGAGCCAGCCCTTGGCACGGTGCCCTTTCCTCCCCAGTCCCACACGACTGTCTGGGGTGGGATCAAACGATGCCATGGATCTGGGTTTCAAAGGATTATTCCTCAGGAGCTATGGGGGAATGTTTAATTCATGCCCCATAACCCAGTTATCTGATTGCATTGCTTTGCGTCACAGACAGTGATACATGCAGAGATTTGGGGGAGAACTGGATTTTTTTCCTATTCTGTGCTCTCCTCCAGACTCAGTCCCTTCAAGTGCCCCCACTGCTGCTTCTCTCGGAGCTGATTTACACTGTCCCAACAGAAGCTTCCACTGAGGAAGTTGTGGAAAGAGAAGAGAGAAGGGAAATCTATTGCAGAATGTATTCACCCATACATTTTTTGAGGCAATGAAGACTGAGGTGGTGGCAGCTGCTCTTGACATTCCGGTGCCCTGGGCTGCTGGGGAGAGGGCTGGATGGAGGAAGCTCCACCCTGCAGAATCCTGCTTAGGGCTGAGGGGCAGCAACCCCTGGACCAGTGTTCCTCTGTGTCCCTGTCCCCTTCCCCACCTCTGATGTACACAGCATCATAGGGGGTCTGATGGGTACATGGCATCCCAGGCAGCCCCTTAGCCCTGTAGCTTCAAGGATAACCTGAGACCACCTTTACAACCCACCAACACTCCAAAAATGAAGTGTCAAGAAAATACAGAAGCAGTAAAAGAGGACAGTTCATTAGAATCTGGCTCCTCAAAGCAGGATTGATCCCTGATTTTGTACAGATGTGGCAGCCCACGGTGCTTCCAGGATACAGGAATTTCACCCATCACTTTGCTGCTTGGAAAAATATCCAAGAAAGTCAGAAAGGTCCAAAGGGCTCAGAGGGGCTCCTGCTGTGCCCGGTGGAGGGTTTGGCTGATGGGACTGGGAGCTGCCAGTGCTTTCCTGCTTCCCCCATTTCTCTCCTGCCTGCCCAGCTGTGTGAGACAGCTCATTAGAGCAGCTGCAGATTTGAGCAGAAGAGATGATCAGGTTGTACAGGGGGGGAAAAAGAAACCATTTAAAAAGTGGTTGGTTTGGGTTCAGAGCTCCCTGTGTCATTAATAACATAATTGCAGCCCATCTTCCTGCTAGAAAAGTTGGCTTTGCCCGATGTTGTGTGGCCACGTTTGGGACAGGAGCTGCAGGAGCAGCTATGGGGAGTAATAACCCCTGGAGACTTAACCATGGATTGTGTTTTTGTCACCGCTGAAGTCACCAAATGGGGGACACACAGCGACTGGCACCCGGTGCCGTGGGCACCAAAGGTGCTGCTTTCCCCAGCCCTGTACTGGAAATGCTGTCCTCTCCCAGATGTCCCTGCCACCAGCCCTGCTCCCGGCTGATGGGTAGAAAAACTCTGATAAAACAGGGTAGAAAAACTGATAAAACACACCAAGTACAGGGAGACGCAGGTCCTGTGCAGGGCTTGTGCCACACTGTGCTGAGCATCCCACTGGGTTCCACATCCCACTGGGTCCCACATCCCACTGGGTCCCACATCCCACCGGTCCCTGCACCCCACCTGGCACCCACATCCCACCATCCCCAGCACCCAGCCCACCTCCGTGGGTCTGATGGAACATGACAGCAAACGTAAAATTAGTCTTCAGGAAACCAAATGGGGGTTTTGCAGTGAAGAGCCATGAATCAGCCTCCTTGTTCGGAGCTATTAGTGTCTCACTCGCCCTACTTTCCGACACTCCATGCTGAATTCCATGGCAGGAAGGACTCTGTATGTGTGTTACTAAACCAAAAGGCACGTTAATAAATAAGCACCGATCCAGTTTCTCTGCCTGGGCTATGGCTTAAAAAGGAGCTGGGTTCGCAGGGTTGAGGTGTGTAACAAAAAATCCATCCCCACCCCAATGTCCTTCTCCCCCTATTCCCTGAGCCAGAGCACCATCCCCAGCAGGGCCAGGAATTCTCTTGATGGGAAATTTGGATGAATCAGGAAATGAGCCTCAGCAGTGCTTCAGATACTCTACTGCTCTGCTGCTGCCCCAATGCACTTATCTAATAACCGTTTGCAGGAATTTAAGTGTCACTGGCAGCGGTGGCAGAGCGGGGACAGCTGGGGAAGTGCCTCAGGAAGCTGCTGCCTCTCCCAGTGCCACAGTGATGGGCAGAGGGCTGAGGGTTGGGGGGAAAGGTCTCCTGTGCCAAGGAGGATGGAGAGGCCAATTCTGGGTAGCACAGGCTGGGGCATCCCATGCTCCACACTCGGTAAGAGGTTAATTTATCTGAAACATGGGAAAAACGTAGGATGCTCTGTTCTTTTTAGCAACCAGATTTCTAGGGGGGAAATGTTTAGCCAGAAGATAAAAAATCTCCCCATTGCCCTGCCAGAACAGAGCCCAAGGAGCTGCCCACATCCCAGGGACCGTCCTTCACCAGGGCAGCATCCAATGCACAGGGCGAGGAGAAGAGAGGCACAAACCCCACCTTCACCCAGCATCTGGCTCTGCCTCTGGCTGATATTCAAAGAGAGTGAGAAGGGAAATGAAGAGAGCGCTGAGAAGCTCAAAAGGTAATTAAGGTAAAACTCGTTAATATTTCAAGCCAGCGCTGTGCCTATTACAGCAAAAAGCCTGGCTGAAGTCCGGGAAGTGATGGGAAGAGCTTGTCTCATTGCATAATGGCACATTATGGGATCAAAGCCATAAAACTTAAGAAACCTGCTGAAAGCCCTTGCAGGGTGAGGGTGGAAAACCCTCTGGAAAAGCCTGGGAGAGAAGAAAATAAAAAAGCTGCCAGGTCTTGTTAGACATGAATAATCACGGAGAAAAATTCCCCGTGATCCTCTTAGGGCTTTGCTAACCCTCCTCCAACCGAGAGGAGCCAGCGGGGCAGTGATGGCTTTGTCAGGGAGGAGCTCAGCCCTGGCTGGTGCAGGGGGTCCTGGGGGTGGGCAGAGCCAGGGGAACAGCCCAGCAGCTCCTTGGGACCCTCTGTGCTGCCCAGCATCCCCCTTGGATGAGGAGCTTCTGGGACAGCCTCCACGCAGGGTTGGAGGGGCTCTGCTGAGCATCAGCGTTGGAGAGGCTGAGGTATTGATCAGGGTTGGAGGGGCTTGGCTGATTATTGGGGTTGAAAGAAGTCAGTTAATAACCAAGGTTGGAGGGGCTCAAGTTAATTACAGGGGTTGGAGGGGTTCAATTAATTGTCAGGATTGGGGAAGCTCAACTAATTATCTCTCGCAGTCATTGCTATTCCGGTGGCGGTGGCAAGGGCGGCTCAGCTCTCCGGAGCGGCTCAAACTCCGTTTTAATCTCCACGAGGAGGGGAGGGGAAACGTGGCTTTTCTCATCTTTAAAATTTTCCAGCAATCTCCCGGGCACTGCTGTCGGTGCTGCCAGCTCAGCTCCTCGGACACCCTCGGGAGGGGACAGGGCAGCAGATCCTGGGGGTCCCCAGGCCCTGGCACGTGCCCATTCCCAAGGCTGAGCCCATCCTGTCCCTCCGCAGGGAAAGGTCCCGCTCTGCAGAGGAGCAGAACAGCCCACAAAGGCTCAGTGCCTTGGGCTTCCCGGGGCCACCACAGGGCTGAGGGCAGCAGCAAGTTCCACTGAAGGGCTGGGGCTGTAAACAGAGCCTGGCACCTCCTGGGATGGCACATCCCCACAGGCAGTCCCAAAGCTCCATCCTGTTGTCCTCCAAGTATGGGATCAGCAGATATGAGAGCAGGGACTCGCTGAGGTGTGGAGTGGATTACAGCACTCCAGTGCTCTGGTACCCAGTAATTAATGTCCTAGATTTGCCAAGAACACATCAGCAAATGTTTGCCTCCTAAGCAAATAAATTAAATAAATATTAATCTTCCATTTCACAAGTCTCTGTGCAAGGGTCCTGCTGCAGATGGGCCAGGGATGAGGGATGCCCACATCCGTCCCGTGCCATACAATGTGCCATGCAGAGCTGTGAAATTCCCAGCATGTCGTGATTTATTGATGCCAGAGATCTCCACCCTCCTCCTCTGCCGTTTCTCTGAGCAGAACGATTCCCAAATTAAATTGCGGCATTTTCTATAGCACCCCCTCCCCTGAATGCACAAGGCACGTGGGTTTGGGAGGAAAACAACACAGTTGCAGTGGAGGAATTACAGGATGGTGTGTTTATTTGTGCTTTATTTGTGCTTGTCTCTCTCAGTTCATGAAAGCAGCAGGGAGTCATGAGGATTAGCCCGGCCGCCCATGGGGAAAGAAATCCGGGAGGAAACCAGACAACTTGGCAGGAGCTGTGGACAGGAGATCTTCTCAGGGAGCTTTTAGGAATAGAAAGAAATTTAAAATACATTGAAAACATATAATGGAGCTTTAAGGGCTGGCAAAGTGGAGCATGAAAGAATTAAGTGATTGTTGGGAGCCGGCAGCAGCCCATGAAGGGAAGCCCTTCATTCAGGGTCTCCTCCCAACCCTTTCCAACAGGGCAAAGAACCTGACCTCTCTGGCCTTGCCAAACGCAGGATGCTCATTTTCCTGCTGCGCTGGAGATAATACCTGGAATATTCTACTTGGATCCCTCCAGCCTCCGTGAAAACCAATTTCCCTTGCACCAGCAAAACTGTGTTTTATTAACAGCAATTTGAGCTCTCCGATAAATCTCGGCGAGCCATAATTCCTCCGCAAATGGCATGTCCACATTGTTACTGCCTCCACGCTCCTCGCTCCGAACCATTTAGGACAATAGTTACTTGACAGAGTCTATTAAGCAGGATATTTTGGGATGCACAACTGCTGCTGTTAATCCTTATTGGGGCTGCTCATGTACTGGGCGATGGTCCCGCAGGCAGGAGCAGCAGAGGATGCTCAGCCACCTATTTCAGGTGAAAAGGCCTTGCTTGAAGGCTGGATGTTGCTGCCACTGCCCCTTCATGTCCCAGTCACAGGGAAATGCAGTAAAATGGGAGCTGGGTTTAGTGGTGAGCAGCTGGGGTGGGAGCTGAGGTGAGCATGGAATCAGTATCATGGAAGGGTTGGGGTTGGAAGGGACCTTAGAGATCATCTGCTTTCAGGGCAGGGACACCTTCCACTAGCCCAGGTTGCTCCAAGACCCATCCAACCTGGCCTTGGACACTTCCAGGGATGGGGCAGCCACAGCTCCTCTGCCCAACCTGTGCCAGGGCCTGCCCACCCTCACAGGGAGGAATTTATTCCTAATATCCGAACTAATCCCACTCTTTCAGTTTGAAGCCCCACTGGGACCCTGCAGCACCACGAGCATCGGGCATAGGGATGTGGAAAAAGCTCCTGGATGGCCTGGGATCCACCCCAAGGGTGCTCCAGGTGGAGGAGAACAGAGGCTGGTGCAAAAGGGAAGATTTCCACCCAATTCTTTGCAAGCTGGAGGTTTAGGGCAGGGGGTGCCTGCACAGGCAGGAGTGGCACTGCCTTGTGAAAGGGGCGCAGAGCCGGGGAAGGACTCTGCGAACTCCCACTCCACATCCAGACAGTTCTCCCTTCCATTCCTGGGGTGGGTGTGAACCCCTCGGATGAATCCAAGCCTGTGGGAGGCAACAACTGCTGCTGCTCAGCCTGTCCCCAGCAAACCCGGCGCTTCCAGGAGAACACGCGGCCGCTCCAGCAGCGCCCATATATCTTTTTTTAATTTGAAGAACGAACAGTTTCCAGGAACTGCTCCAAAGTTAGAAACAATATGATGCTGCTGGTGAATAAGTCATGAGGGCTGGAGCCTGAATCTACATATTTATGTGCACACTCCCTCATCCAGGGGGATGATTTATATAATTTATACAAGTGAGAATACTCCGATGCCAAAGCACAGCAGTCGGAGCTGCTCTGCCAAGGGTGCCTCTCGCCCCAGGCTGGGCTGTGCCCCACAAAAGCCAAGCTGCCACCCCAAAGTCCCGCTGAAAGGCTGGCACCAACGCCTGAAGTTCAACCCACTGCCCAGGCGGCTTTGGGGACACACAATCCCTGCACATCCTGCCCTCAAACCGGCTCTTCCCACCTCCCAGTGCTGCCAAAGCCACCAACTGGAGCTCTCTTATTAGAGAAACTTAGAATATTGTCAGTCGATGATATCTCAGAGCAGGGAAGTCAGCAGAGATCTATTTTCATATACTTTCCATATCAACACACATTATTTTTTTCATTTTTGCTTTTTTAATTATTGAAAGTTTCTGCTTCAAGAAGCTCTCCCGTTCGCTGCAGAGGGGGGGGGATTATATTAAAAAAGCCTTTTGCTAATCTCTTCCTTTTAATGTGTGGTGGAGTTGCGCAGTTATCCTTGGGAAAGTTGGATCCCAGCAACATCAGAAAGTCCCATGTGCCTCCAGGGTTTGCCTGCCACCTCCCTGCTATGAGAGAAAAGGAACCTAATTAAATTGTAAAATTGCAACTGGCACTTTTCCTTTATTTTTCCTTTTTTCACTCAGCGCTCGGCTGTGCCTTTAATTACCACCTTCAATTATGTGTCACTTCAAGGCCCGAGTCCCACTTTTGAAAACCTTTTTGCTTCAGTCAATGGGAAAAAAACTGCAGAAAACATCGGAGGATGGAGGAGACCAGCTCGGGTGTGGAACCCCAGGCTCCAGCTTAATTTAAGCTTAAGTGAAGTGCTTTGCAAGGTTGAGATCATCTCTGGACCTCAGTTTCCCTCGACCACCCAGAGCAGGCTCTACCCCTGGGGCTGGCTTGGTCCATTTTTCCAAGATTGGGACCAGTGGCACTGTCACCACCCTGCTCACTGCCCTGCAGGGACCCACACAGGCACCTGGGACCCCGGGTGGGTGGCACACAGAGCCCCCCCAGCCCTCCCTGCCCTCCCAGCAGTGCTGGAGCTGGTGGCAGCCACCACCTCTGTCTTCCCAGCAGTGCTGGAGTTGGTGGCAGCCACCACCTCTGTCCTCCCAGCAGTGCTGGAGCTGGTGGCAGCCACCACCTCTGTCTTCCCAGCAGTGCTGGAGCTGGTGGCAGCCACCACCTCTGTCCTCCCAGCAGTGCTGGAGCTGGTGGCAGCCACCACCTCTGTCCTCCCACCCTGGTGTCAGCAGCAGAAATGCCCCCAAAGGCTTTTCCCCCTCCTGGCTTCCCCCAGGAGCCACCCTGTGAAGGTCAGCCCACAAGAGGGGGAGTTTAAAGCCTTCCTCCTGGATCAGGGATTCCCAAGAGGTGACTTCACAGGTGCCCCAGGTGGGAGAGGTCTCACCCCGACCACAAAAACATCGAGGACTTGGTTGGAGATCAAACGCCTTCCCAGTCTGCCTTCAAAGCCAGCTGGGGCAGCGCTAAGAGCCTGGGCTGTCTCTCCCAGCAAGAATCCTCCTCTCCTCCATCCTTCTGAAGCGCCTCCCGGCTTTCATGTCTCTGTCAGTGCCCCCTCCCTGGCCAGAACAATCCAAAAATGGAACTAACACCTCTCTGAGACGCTCGTGCTCTTTGAGTCAAGCCCTGGCAGCTGCCAGACCTGCCACAGGCTGCCTGTCCCTGCGTGGAGGAGGCAGGGATGGATGGGGAGAGGAACGATGGCACATTTGGGGAGCTCTCACCACTCCCCACCAGCAGCAAAGCCAGTGTTCAGGGACCACCAGGATCCCAAATTGCTCTAATTCCCACGTTGGAGAGGCTCCAGAAGCTCCTGGGTGAGGTGTGTCTTGGGCTGAACACTGCCAGTGCTCCTTGTCCCTGCTGCTCCTGATGCCTCCAGGCCTGGCTCCCTCTCAGCTCCAGCGGCTGTGGAAGTGGGAGATGGATTCTCCATCCCAACCACCTGCCTCTGCTTCCTCCAGAAACAAACCCGCCCAACCTAAGTCCCTGTCTTTGGGCACTGTAGGGTGGCAGATTTGACCTGCCCCATTTCTTTGTGGAAGACCTGGGGGAAAAAAGAAGAAAAAAGCTCATGCAAGGAGTGGAGAGGAGGAGGAAGCATTTCCTGCTAATGAGTCCTTTGCGTCAAGTGAGGAAGGGGAACTACAAGGATTAGCACAGGCATGAAAATTAGGAGTCAGAAGTAATTAAAAGAACCTGGATCGCCCCAGAGGAACCCCTGATAATGGTGAGGGTGCTCATTAAAGAGATATAATTAGGACTCTGAAGCCACTGATGAGCCACTCTGCATCCCCAGCACTGCAGTCTCCGCACCAGCAGCTCCTGCTCCCCCCTCTCCTCTCGCAGCTCATCCTTCCACAGCCCAAATCCTGCAAGAGCCTTCTCGGCCTCTCTGAAAAAGAGTAGGTTGGACTTTGGTATTAGAATTTCTTCCCTGTGAGGGCAGGCAGGCCCTGGCACAGGGTGCCCAGAGGAGCTGTGGCTGCCCCAGCCCTGGGAGTGTCCACGGCCAGGTTGGACGGGGCTTGGAGCAGCCTGGGCTGGTGGAAGGTGTCCCTGCCCATGGCAGTGGATAATCTTTAAGGTCCCTTCCAAGCCAAGCCAATCCATGATTCTGTGATTAACTCCGAGGGCAGCCCAGCCCTTGCAGGAGCAGCCAACACGTGGCAGAAATAATTGCACAGGTCCCACTCACTCCCCAGCTGGACACGACCCTCGGGCCGCCAAAAACTGGCACCACAAAGATCCAGGGAATTGTTGGAACACATGATGAAAACCCTTGGGTGAGCTTGAACTCAATAGGGTGTTGTGAGGCTTAATTAATTTATGTCCAAAAGCACTTTGAGGGTGTCAGATGAAAGAGGTTATTATAGGATGGCACAGAGATCCTTTATCCCACAAGATGGAAGCAGGAACAGCCCCAGACACGCTCCTGCTTTAAAGAGCACGGGCTATTAGCACAAAGCCCAGTGATGAATAGGAGCTATTTAATTTTTTTTATCTTATGGAAATGATCCTGCAGCTTCTCGTGATGACACATCATCCTGGCAGGAGAGGGCATGGAGGGGGAGAAGCTCCTGGTGAAAAACGGGGAGCTAATTATTTCTTCCTAAAAGCCTGCAATGAGCAAAAGAGGTTGGACCCAAATTCCCTTTTCCCTGCAATGCCCCCCGGGAGCGCTCGCTGAGCTGATTTAAGGTGTCCTGGGGGGTCTCCCACCACCGCCAGATATTTGAGGAGGGAGAAAAGGATCCCCCAAAAGGCAAGGAGGAGTCTGGGGGGGCTCTGCCTCACCGGCACTGGGCAGCCCAAGGGAGAGAAGCTCATGTCTCACTCTGGAGGGTTCCAGGGTTCCCTGAGCTTCCACAGTCCCCTGTTGTCACATGCTCCACTGAGACGTCCCATCCCCATCTCCTCCTCTGGGATTTTGGAGCAGAGAGACATTGTGGATGCCCTGGGCTGGGTGTCACCACTTGGAAGGTGTCAGTAGGACTTTGCAGGGAGATGGCAAATGGTCAGAAATTTGGATTTTCCTGCTGGGATGAGCAAACAGGGTAGGTATCAGCCCTGGTCTCACATGCATGGTTGTTTTTCCTTTGTCTCCGTCCTCAAGCTGGTGGGTCTCTGCCTGTCAGGGCAGGATCAGGCCCTTTCACATCTTACTTTATGGCTGTAGGTCTAGGGAAGTGCAACGTGCAGGACACATTCTTTCCTAATCACCCTCAGAAAACCCCCCAGGGAATTAAAAACACCCCCACACAGCAGCTGAAAGCACGCACAGCCCCCCTTGCCCTGCTCAGAGGGGTCACCAGCACCATCCTGGAGGAGGAACAAGGAGCTCGGGATGCAGAGGAGCTGGCACAGGGACCAGGACAGGGACAGGACGGGGTGGGAGCTGCCCAGGTTTCCCGTCACACTGGAGGAGGTTTGTTTAATTGCAGCTCCACGGCACAGATAATTTGTAGGTATGAATGTCGTCCTCGTGGGCGTTCGTTTTTGTTGGCTGTTTATGGGAACAGGGGGAGCTTCCGCTCCCAGGTTGGTGCTCCCCGGCTGCCAAAACACCCCGGTGAGGGCACACATCCAGCTGGGAACAGCTCTCCTGTGCCACGGGGAGACCACCCAAGGCACCCTGGCACTGCAGAGCCCACCGGGGCAGCACAGGCAGCTCAGGGATGGATCCTCCTGCTTCTGCTTCAGTGGGAAAAGTCCCACTAAAGGCACAACCTGTGCATGGCCCGGCCGCTTTTATTGGTAGGATGGATGATTTGGCAGGGAGAAGGTCCTGCTTGGAGTCGAGCTGGGCACAGCGTGGCCCTTTGGCACCCCACAGAGTGGGTCCCTTGTGTGGGGAGGTCTAATGGATGCAGTTGTCATGGAAAATTAAATCCCCTTGTCAAGATTCCGAGGAAGCTAATGAAATAATTAACAAATAGCAAAAATGAAAGAGGAGGATCCTTGTGGGGCTTCTGCTCCATTGCCCGGGGTGGGCAAGCTGAGGGAAGCTGATCTTGAAAGCAAAGAGATGGAAAAAGCAGGTAAATAAATCCCACCTAAATCTAAGCTGGAGCATCTTCTTCCTGGGGCTGGGATTTTCTGAAATTTGTTTTGCTTTCTGTCCAAAAAGCAGGAATGATAACTCCAGGAGACAGTGTCTCCACACTGAGAGAAAGCAAGAGCACAGCTCTCTTCAGACCCAGGCTTGCAGGGCAGGTTGTGAGGGATCCTGGGCTGGGATGAGAAGCCCTTGCTCCCCCAAGATGGGCCCACAGGATGGAGAGTCCATGTGGCTCCGTGGGACATTCAGCCACAGCTGGGACAGGTCCATGCAGCTGAAAACTGGGGGGGGACACTGGGAGGGGACACTGGGAGGGGACACTGCATTTGTCTGAGGTGCTGTCACAGAAGGACCAGATTTTAGAAATGATGAGCATCCCGACAGCAAAAGGCACCCAAAAGAACACAACCTGCCTCCCTGAGGGCTCGGTGCCGGCCTCGAGCAGGGCACTGGCTGCCCACCCCATTGCACACTCAGGCGAAGGCTTCTCTCCGCCCTGCCATGAAACACAGCACCAGATATATCTCTGCACCAATTTATGCAGCATCGCAATGTGCTCCTTCCCTCTCCCCGAGACACCATTTGGCAGATCTGTGCTGTGAATGTCACAGCAGCCTTTCATAATAACTTCTCCCACCACCCCATCAAGTGCACTGAGACGGGCGTACCATCTGCCGGGAGCCGCGGCGCCATGTGCCGCATCCCTCCCTCGCCAGAGAAACCCCCAGCCCCTTCCCTGGCCCCACTCAGCCTGTCTTGGGGGGGTCATAAATCCACGCTCGGCTCATCCTGGTGTTTCTCCTTGAGCAAGGGGGCAAGGGGGTGCTTTCAGTTGACCCTGGAGATGCCCCTCAAGTCTCCAGCGATGGCCCCGTGGGGGAGAGGGTGACCAGGTCTGGGGCTTAAAGCACCTTCTCACAGGTCTTTAGCACTCAGCCCTAACACCATCTTCCAGGGGAAAACGTCGATAGGATTGTCTCCATCTACAAGGCTCCTTCCCTAAAACAAGCAGCGGCAGCACTTTGAGCCGTCACGGATAAAAGACACCGTAATCTGATTTTCTCAGGCAGGAGCATGTCACTCGCCAGGGGAGAAAGATCTGATAGCTTTGCTGAGACGGGTGTTCTTCCCAGAGCCAGCAACCTCTGCGAAAGAGGAGCCACAACTGGGCAGTGCCATCACCTGGAGATGATCCCAGTCCTGAGCCCATCGCCGCTTTGGGCTGTGCCTCCAGTCAGCGTGGCCACCTCTGCCAGCCCGTGTCACCACAGAGGCCACTGTCCCCCAAGGAGCAGCAAAGGGAAGGGAAGGGTCTGAATCACCAGTAGCTGAGGGTTTATCCCAGCTTTGAAAGGCAGACAGGACGGGGAGCAGCGAGAGGAACAGCACAACTGCCCCCACAGCTGTGGTTACAAAGAAAACCAGCTTTCCAAATGCCTTCCAAAGCCAATTAAAAAGTGATTCTCGAAGAAAACACCTAAAGAGGAGCTCCTTACGGGAGCGCTGAGCATCGCTGGGGCAGCAAAGCAACAGCAGCAAGGCAGTTTATACCTGTGTCTGCACAGGGGGTGGGGAGACTCCAGGCTGGAATGGCAATTAGTGCAGTAGGGAAAAATCTCGGGGCACTTCAATGCAATTGTGTTGATGTCGCGCTCGGCGCGAGCTTGGAAAGGCCAGCACGGTCCCTGCCCCCGAGGAGCACACGTTTCCAGCACTTGGATAATGAGAAAAAGTGTTTTCTGAGAGACAAGAAGTGAAACGCTTTCCCTCTCGTGAGGCACTTGCTTTCTTTAAGCTGCTTGCAACATTTTTCATAATTAAAATCCATCCACCACGTCACCCAGTGCTTTTTTTGATGCTTGCTCTTTGATTTGGATCAATGAAAATGTCCTGGGAGCTTGTGGCAACAACCTCGCTCAGCATTTTCTTCACTTGAAAGAAACCCAAGAGGAAGAAATGTTCGTGGCTGTGCGAGAAGAAAGATTTTCCAAAAGAGCTATTCCCCACCCTGGAAAAAAATAAAAGTGATAGTAACCTCACTCCTGGGGTTCCATCAAGGTTGATTTGCATCGCTGACACTGAAGTTAGTTGTTGATCTGTCCTTTAGGACATATTGCAAAGAGAACCTGGCGAGACCAGAGCATCGCCCAAGGCAAACTGGGTCCCCTCAGGGATGTCCCCAGGTCGTGCAGCCACAGGTCCCTGGCAGAACCAGGACCAACTTCATGCCTTGTGATCCCCAGCCCTGAGCTCAGCCGAAGCCTGGCGTGCCCAGGCACTTACACAGCACCCAGAGCAATGATAATAGCTGTTAGATTTAAATTTGCCTTGAAAATACACTTTAATCAAACCTTATTGGGTTAGCATTGAAATCCGAGCATTGCTGGAAGAGGGAGCTGCTGCTTCTCCGCCTCAAAGTCCTCCTGGCTTTTCAGCTGGGTTCTGTTTGGAACGTGCCTGTCTCCAATCCGCAGCAATTGTGCTCAGAACTGAATAATTACGAAAAAGGACTTTGCTGCCAAAGTGAAAAATAATGAAACTCCCCCTCCAGTCCCCAACCCTGCGAAGCCGGAGCCGCACTCTCTACAAAACGACTCTCAACTTTCCCCCCCTCGACCAAATGTCAAAAATGTACTTAATGAGAAGTTCTCCTCTTAGGAATGAAGCAGGGATCTGTCAAAAGGGAAAACCTGCTGCAAACTTGGAGCCCATGCGCTGACTCCTTGCCAGCACCAGCACGGCAGCAGGGCGGGCGGCAGGGCCCGAGTGCCATCTACAGTGGTCGGGGGGAACTAAACCAGCCCAAACGCTGCTGCTCTTGGGGTTTTTGGGGGGCTGTTTTGCCGAAAAACCAGGGCGATGGCGCAGCTGGCAGAGCTGTGGGAATCCCGGCAGGGATGCAGGGCGGGCGCTCAGCAAGTTGATCGCCTCTACAGCAAAACCCAGACCCTTTGCAAGAGTTTATCATGCTGCAACTCGTGCTCACAGCAGAGATTTCTAGAAACTTGCCCATGTTGTGGGGCACGGGGAGTCCCTCACGTGGCTCCTTCACTGGCGTGAAGAGCAGTCAGGACACGGGGATCTCTCTGCTCCAGCTTTGGGACTGTGGGTGGCACAGCACGGCAAAAAACACACCCTGGCAAACCGATGGCACCGGGCGGGGGAGATCCAGCCGAGAGCCACACTATGGCAGCTCCCAGAAAGATCCACGGGAGAACATATGGTGTGGTTTTAAATGCACCCATAACATTTATTTAAAATACAGGCTCTAAAGCTTGCCAGCAAAGCTTAATGGGAGGAAATCTTTCTTTATGCTGGAGTCTCTGATACTGTTTCACTCAAACCATCAAGCTCCTATTTATTTGGTTTTAGCCTAAACAAATGGGGAGTATTGCAGGGAGAGCTTCCCAGGATTCCCCTGCAGGATCCCAAATCCAACTCACTGGCTCACGGGGGCTGGCAAACCCAGCAGAGCTCCCTCTGCCCTGACACAATCCCTGAGCCATAAATGCCCTGCTGCAGTGAGGGGATGTGTCCTATAGGGAATGGTGGTCCTGGAGGAGAAGAACACCTCTATGTGTGTCCTTCTCGCTGCCATCAGGTGGGCAAAGACACTGAAGTCCTGGTGGGATGATGAGGTTCAGTGTGTACCAGCCTCCAGGTGCCCATTCTCCTGCCGGCCCTGTGGGTTTGGCAGCCACATCCCTCCTCGCCTGGAGATGAGTCAGGGCATGGCAGGAGAGCAGGGTTTCTAACAAAAGACTCTGATGGCATTTTGACTCCTCCGGGCAGCTTGGTCTGTGCCTGGCACGAAGGGAAACAGCCCGATTGCCACGAGGCACGGGGTGACCCACAGAACCTGTCCCCTCTCCTCCACTTTCCGCTGAGCTCTGCCAGCATCTCCCCCGGGCACTGCCAGGACGGGCTCTGCCAAGGACAGAGATGCCAGGAATAGGAGGAGGTGGTTTTCTCATGCCTTCAGTTCCATGCAGCTCTGTGCCCATGGCTGGCAGAGCAGTGATGCTCCACAGGTACCTGCCACGGACCTTCAGGCAGGTGACACGTTGGGGGCTATGCCCTAGAGCACCCATCCTGCCGGTGGGAGAGACCAGACGGGGGCAGGAGGAGGCTGCAGGGCTGGTTGCACCCCACATTCTGCTGCAGGGGCCGGGGTCTGGCTGCATCTCGGTGCCTCTCTGGTGCCCAATGGCAGCTGCACCATCTAGAGGAGAAACAGGTTCACAAGCAGAGCTCAGAGCCAGGCAGGCACAGGGACTGCAGGAAAAGGAGGAGCAGGGCAGCCTGGTCATGAGTGAGCTGCAAATCCTTCATCGAGGTGCTGTGTAAGTGATTTCAGGGTCTCATGAATGAGTCCAGATGGCCCATCTATCCCAGAGAATGGGAACAGGGGAATAGGATTCAAAGATGCTGTCCGTGTCTGCTTTACATGTGACTGATCTCTGCTGGCTGCAAGGAACAGGGCAAAGGAGAGGGGAAAAATAAATTAAAAATCTCCAGCCTGCAGTCAAGCTGACCACACACCCCCGAGCTGGGAATCAACAGCCCGGAAAGCAATTTCGTCGCTCAGCTGGACCTGTATTACTTCTCTCTCTCTGAACAGATGTGCCAGTGACACTCATCTGAATTACCACAGTGGAGATTCGAGTGGGTGATGAAAAGGCCCCCCCTTCTCCCGCTCTGGGCTCCCAGCTCCCCCTTCCCAGGGTGCTGAGGCCAAGCCACTGCCCAGCACTCCAAACGAGTGGCAGGTTTCTGCCATCAGCAGCTCTTCCCTTGTGCTGGAGATGTCACCAGAGAGAGATGTGGGAACCAAACCACCAGGGCCAGACCCACAGGCATCCAGAGGAAAAGGAGGCTGCACTCCATGGGGCTGGCTGTGCTGGCAGCACCCACCAACCATGGATGTCCCAGCTCCCGGGAGCAGGGGGCTGCCCTCTGCCACCCACCAGCTCACCCACCTCCTGCCCTGCAGCAGCTGGATGAGTCCATGCTTGGATTTGCACAGGGTATGAAGGCTTCACCTTCTTATACAGCCCTCTGCAGCAGAAGGGGATGACAGAGCTCCATTCCCACTGATTTTATATTTTCTTTCTGTACCACTCGGGCCCCTGCGGACTGTGCAAGCCACAAGGGAACATTGATCACATCCCAAATACAACCACTAGCACGTCTCAGCTCTCAATCTGCCTCGTTTGCTGACACCCAGTTCTCTCCTCCTCCCTCCCACTTGCTCCTTGCAGCCGGCTCCTTCCTCCCGGTCTGCGGCACGTACAGCTACAAGCTGCTCCTGCTTTGCCATCCCACGCACGGCTCCAGGCACACACAGCCCGCCCGAGGTGCTGCCCCCGCACCTTCCCTTCCATGCCCGTGGGTTTCCTGAGCCTCAGCCAAGCTGGGAAGGAGCCAGGGATGCCTGGCCAAGGGTCAGACCCAGCCCTCGCCCTGCACAGCGTAGGATGCAGGGAGCAAAATGCAAAGCATGGCAGATGATGGGAATGGGGTTTTGTTTCCCTCTGGTTGTCCCGGGCCAGTTGGGCAGTGCCAGGTACTGGTACACCGTCGGACATTGTCTGTGAGCCATGTTTTGTGTGAAGGTTTGTAGCCCCACGCTGCCATCTCAGCTTGGCAGTTCATGGTGCCAGGGAGCCGGAGGCCCTTGGGGTGCTTGATGCATCTGAGAGGGTTTGGGTCATTCTCCAAGGAGCTCAGACCACTGCCAGGGGATTCAAGATCAGAATTAATAAACACTTCAAAAGGGGTGTCAATGCCAGTAGCACAAGGCCCATCAAGGAAAAAGTGCCTCCCTAAATACCATGTTTTATTAACACTTACTAGAAGGACAGGATTTGATCCCCTGCTCTGTTTCCAAAGCCGTTATGGATCTGTTGCACTTCAGCCATTTTCAGTGCCCAGTCAATACTCCTCCATCCCTCACAGTTCTGCAGGATGGGAGGGCGAATCTGACGCTGCACTTTGTTCAAAATTCCCATCACTGGCCATGTGCCGTGCCCTAAAAGCCCCACAAAAAGCAGGAGTGTAAATGAGGAGTGTGAGCAGCTGCATCTTGCACAGAGCAGGGGTGGTCAGGGCTCCTGTCCTCTGCATCTCCAGGCTGGAGCACTGGAAGGTGCCTTCGGCCCACTGGGAGAGCAGAATTAGGATGAGGAAAAACCAAATTTTTCAAATAACTAATACCCTGTTTGCAAAGCGCTGAAACTGCTCCTGGGAGGTCCCTTCACCCTCCAGAGCAGCGGGGAGGCTTTGGCTCTGGGGGGGATTCATTCTGTGCTAGTTTGCTGGAGAAGAGCCCAAGCCAAAGGACTTCACAGACCCCCCAGTTCAAGCGTGTTTGTTCAGGCTGATATACATTCAAGACAGTGGTGATCTTTGTTTTGATCCAAAACTTGCTGAAGGAAACATTTTGGCCACTGAACCAAAGAGCAGTTGTTTGCAAACCTGTAATCAAAGCTCGTTTGTGCAAAGAGCACTTGGCAGTTGCAAAGGTGCCAGTGGATGAGATGGATGGGCTGTGCCCCCTGGCCCTCGCAGGCCCCTCTGCCCACCCATGGCAGCATCCCGTGGTGGCACCGTGGACTCATCCTGCTCCACAGGGACCTCAGGGACAAGTCGCTTCCTTTGTGCCACACTTCAGACAGTCCCTTTGAACACCTGCCAGTGCCCTGTTGAGAATTCACCGCAGAGAGGTTTTGCTTGTTTGCAGCCAAGAGAGTCCACGGATGCTAAAAATAGGGCACTCCTTGAAGGTGATCTGAAAAGCTTTCCTATATGGGAAGATGCCTTTTAAAAACACTGGCTTAGAGCTAGTGGGGGCTGGGACAGTGCTCGGGATGGCTCTGCTGAGATTCAGGAGTTGCTGCACAAAGGCAATCCAGCAGACCTTCGGCTCACAGTGGGCTGCAGGGATGCTCCTGGGCAAGCAAGCACTCAGGAAAGGCACTCTGCAACTGCAGATGGTCAAGTCCATGGCTGTGCTGGGACTCCTCAGCAGAGGAGTCAGAGGAGCAGTAATGAGAGGAGCTGGAACACGATGTGTTTTCTTTCCCCACGCCAACCCCCTTAAAGCTCTCAGCGACTGCAGCGCAAAGTCAAAGCAGAACAGTTTCCTTTTGAAATATATAGCAAGTGCAGCATCTCCATTTCATTCTGGCTTTGCTCCGTGCAGAGGGGCAGGTCTCTGTCCCACCGTGCATCTTTGATGTTGCCCTTTAAATAGGCCCTTTTAAAGCTCACAGACCCCTTTTCATCACCACCCACCTTGGCTCATGGCACCTAACACTTGTGTTTACATCCTGGCTCATGGCTGAAATCAAAGTGTTGCTCTGCGCATGGTTCATTAAAAAGTAAAAGAAGACTTTCTGTCTCCGAATGAATCCCTGTGTGTTCAACAGTGCTCCCAAGCCCTGAGATGCAGGAAATATCTGAGCTGCCCCTGCACCTTGCACTCATGCTGCTGGCAGGGCTTGGCACTAACCATCCACACTGAATTCCAACTGCTCATCCCAAGAGGATGATGGACAAGGTGGAAAGAGGCCCATCACTGCACTGGCAGTGCCTTGGTGACCCTGCAGAGCCAAGAGCAAAAGGAAGGAGCAATTGCAACAGGAAGAGCTGACCTAAGGAATGTACTTGTACCTGACCTAAAACACAAACATGCTGCAAAACCTGGCAGTTTTGGGGCAGCACTTGCTGCCTGTGGATGCTCATTCTGCAGCACTGGGATGAGCAGTGGCTCTGGAGGAATCCCACCTGGTAAAGCCTGGGCCAAGGCCAGCAGAAAGTCTCTTTTGGTGGCCCAGTGTGTGTCCAGTCTGTCCTTTCTGAGCAGGAACTATAGGCAAGAGAGCAGCCAGCACCCCAGACAAGCCACACCAGTTCTGGCTTCTCATATTCTCCTCGAAATCCCAGAAACTGGAGCCTGAGCCGATAAGAGCCTGACACCTAATGGGCACAAGCAGAATTGTGACAAGCACAGGACCCAGCTGGAAATGTCCTTATGGGAATACAGACAGCATTGCCTCCAAGCAAAGCCTGCGGAGGTGGATGGAAAGGGAAGACTTGTGTAAAGAAAACTCTTAAAAGCTCACACGGCTCATGTCCATGATTGTAAACATGAAAAATTTATAACTTAACCTAGATAAGAATGAGTCATACAAAAACTATTAGAAGGTTCCAGGTACAGAATATGAGAGAGATGCTATCACTTCGAATCATGGAATAGTTTGGGTTGGAAGGGAACTTAAATCCCATCCAGTCCCACCCCCTGCCATGGGCAGGGACACCTTCCACTAACCCAGGTGGCTCCAAGCCCCTTCCAACCTGGCCTTGGACACTTCCAGGGATGGGGCAGCCACAGCTCCTCTGAGCAACCTGTGCCAGGGCCTGCCCACCCTCACAGGGAGGGACTTTTTCATAGTATCTAATTTAACCCTACTGTCTTGCAGTTTGAAGCTACAGCAAGGATGTCTTCCACGGCAAGACACAGCAGAGCTTCCCAGGACCAAACTCCACCAAGAACTGCCCTCAGACCTCCTCCTGCCCCCGGTGCTGCTTCCCTGGGCAGCACCCAGCCCTGCTGTAAGGAAGCTCACACCACTTCTGCTCCATTCAGAGGGTAAATAGGAATGTTCAATACCCAGCACCGTTTCCCGGCAGCTTTCACAGACATCTTTCTTCCGTTTTTTCCTAAATTAGATCTTTCTATTACAACTTCAAGGCCTCATGAGTCTCCTTGGCATTTATTAAATAACAACTAAACTCTTCAATTTACCATGTTACTGCACGATCCAGTTGTTCTCCATCTAAGACACTGTCTGAGATCAGACTGAAGTCACTGGATGGGGCAGCGGATGTTGGAGCAGGGCCAGCACTGGGTGTCCTGAAGTGATACACAAAACCCCAGACTCTGAGGGTCAGGGAAAATCAAAGTTCAGCCTGGACTCCATCCACCTCCTTTCTCCGCTGCTTCTTCCACCAAATACTCAATGGTCACAGCAGGACCCATTGTTGTGGGTCAGATTTGCCCCAAAACTCAACTACGTGCCTGGGGAATGCAAAACTGCCCCCCAGCAGAGGAAAGGGTTTGCAGAACCCAAGGCTGTCGACTTCCCTCGTGTCCTAGCCAGGGCTGTGCCTCATAATCCCAGGCAAACAGCAGCACAGCAGACATGCCCAGTGGTTAAACACTGCTCCATGTAGGAACTGTAACTGGCCACAAAGCCATAGGTTACCTGACAACAAAATCAGGAAGGTGAGCCCTTTTATTCCTACTATTTTGGTTTTAATCTTGTCCCTTCTCTTGCTGTGAAAAATAATAATAAAGGCCATCACTGGAGCTCTGGTCTCAGCCTCTGATAACGTGCAGCCTTTAAGGATCCTGAGCCACCTGTAATGAGCACCTGTTCCTACCCCCTGCAATAAGCTGCAAATGGGATGAGAAGATCTGGAGGTCAGGGGAGATGTTTCATTTTGGGAACATGAATGTTTCCCTGCCATTCCATCCATCCTAACAAGGGGTCCAATTAGTGCTCGTGAATTTGTCACCAGCCCAGCGGGGACGCAGGGATGGGGACCACTGCTCTCATTTCTGCAGAGATCACGGGTCAGGAAGAAAAATCATCCCTAATGGGACCTCGGGGAGACGCTCTGCTCTTCTTTCAAGTCAAAGTGGCACATGGGGGCCACTTGCTCTGCAGAGCCACAAATGCCACTTCAGCTGGGGACAGCAGAGCTCTCCAGCAGCATCCAGCCTCCCTCTTCCAAGCAACTGCATGTGCACAAAAACATTTATCAGGCTTCTGGCCATAGCTTTGACTTTAATTTTATTTTTAAAGTGCATTCACATGTAAATTGACTTGGCCCGAGAGGATACACGAATACAAGAGCCCTTTCTTTTCTCTGCCGTGGCATTGGGAGGAATATGGTGAACAGAGCAAAGTTTCCTCACCTCCGGGCTGCAATTCTGCAGTAAAGGAAAAGCAAGTTCATTGTTTCCTTCTGCGCACAGATGCTGGCTCTGCTGTTTTCAGCTGTTTTCAGTTCAAGCGAGCCAGCTCAGAATACAAAAGCATATTACATATCCCAGGGAAAAGAACACACAGGCAAATGTCTTATCAGCTCCGTTTTATCTGTTGTAAGAGCAGGAGATAAATTAATATGAGTTTGTAACTGTCTGATGCTTTGGAATGTGGTCCTGTCCCACAACGCCAGGGTCAGACTTGGTTTGGTGGTAGAGGATTCCTGGGGTCGGGGAGAGAAATGAGAATGTGAAGTTGGAGACCAGGAAAGCACACAGTTCATCAGGGCATGAAAATACATGTGCTCCCCAAGAATCTCTGGCATAAAACCAGGTGGGAATCTGTTCCACAGCACTCACCATCCATCAGCCCTGCATCTTGTGATGCATTGCCACAGAGTGAGAACAAAAAAGGCACAGTGCTCTCAGTCGCCCCCTTTTCAGCCTGGGACCCTCCGTACCTGCTGTTCCCCACTGCCACCCCTTTGGCATCTCCCAGCCGGAGCATCTCCCCTGGGGTTTTGGCAACACCCAGCCGAAAGATGCTGCTCTCCCCCGCGGCACCGCAGGTGTTCCAGGGAGAAACACGGCACTGACAAAGCGAAAACGGGAAGCACTTTGGGCTGAGGCACCGCAGTTTTGTTCGCCAGAAACCAGGACCGGAAAGTTTATGGGCTGAGACTTATGAGTCACTCGATGCGTTTCAGTGGAGGAGCAGCTTGGAACGGGCATCCCGAGAGGAAGGATGCCGGCACGGGGATGACGGGGAAAGCCTGCCCGCCAGCAAAGCAGGCACGAATTGCAGCACTAAAACTTCGCTGTTTCTCTTATGTGGAGGCTCCAACAACTCCAGGAGCCCAAGCACCGAGCGCTCCGCCTGCGGGGAGCAGAGGCCCCGGCTCCGGGTCTGCCCCGCCAAACTTCGCGTCCGGGACCCTCAGCATGGCATTTCGCGGAGTCTCCCTGGCTTTGGCACCGCGGAGGGAGCGGGATGGGTCAGCCCCGACTCTTATTTCAGGCGTGTCTCGTTCCGGCGTTTCGGCGGCCCCTCAGAGCCCCGCGGGGGCCGCTGCAGGCCGCGCTCGGCGCTGCCCCGGCGGACCTTCCGTTGCGACCGTTACCGACCACCGGCCGCCCTCCTTCACTCCTTCACCCCTCCATCTCTCCCCTCCTTCCCTTCGCTCCCCTCGCCACCGCTGCGGCTCGCGGCCGGCGCTGCCTTTGTGCGGGGGCTGCGGCGGGGTCCGGCGGGCGCGTCTCCGTGCGGGCGGCGGGGCCCNACACACACAGACACACGCACAGACACACACGGCCCGGCCCCTCTCGGCCTCCTGTCGGCAGGTGAGTGCGGGGTGCGGAGCGGGGGGTGCGGGAGGGACAGAGGGAGCGGGAGGGAGGCGGCGGGTCCGGGCGGCGGAAGGCGGGAAGGGGCGGCCATGGCGGCGCGGGCAGGGCCCGGCCGGCCGCGGGCAGCGGGCGCGGCGCCCCCAGAGGGTCCCGCCGCAGCCCCCTTTGGGTGTCCCCCCGAGCTGGGGGGACCCTCGTGTCCCTTGAGGCCCCCTCTGGGGGTGCCCCCCGCGCGGGTGTGCACTCCTGGCCCCTGGCGCGCACTGTGGGGCACCTCCGAGGTGGGGGGACACTCGGATCCCCTCATGCCTGCTCTGTAGAAGCCCCTCGCGTTGGGGTGCCTTCAGACCCCTTACGTGGGTGCCCCTCGGGTGGGTGTCCCCTCATGTCCCCTCACACACCCTCTCTGGGTGTCCCCTCATGTCCCTTCAAACACTCTGGGGGTGTCCCCTCACACACCCAGTCTGGGTGTCCCCTCATGTCCCCTCAAACGTTCTCTGGGGGTGTCCCCTCATGTCCCCTCACACACCCTCTCTGGGTGTCCCCTCATGTCCCCTCAAACACTGTCTGTGGGTGTCCCCTCATGTCCCCTCACACACCCTCTCTGGGTGTCCCCTCATGTCCCCTCAAACTGTCTGTGGGTGTCCCCTCTTGTCCCCTCACACACCCTCTCTGGGTGTCCCCTCATGTCCCTTCAAACACTCTGGGGGTGTCCCCTCACACACCCAGTCTGGGTGTCCCCTCATGTCCCCTCAAACGTTCTCTGGGGGTGTCCCCTCATGTCCCCTCACACACCCTCTCTGGGTGTCCCCTCATGTCCCCTCAAACACTGTCTGTGGGTGTCCCCTCGTCCCCTCACACACCCTCTCTGGGTGTCCCGTCATGTCCCTTCAAACACTGTCTGTGGGTGTCCCCTCTTGTCCCCTCATGCGCCCCCTGTAGCAGGCCCCCAGTTGGGTGTCCCCTCACACACTCTCTGTAGGTATCCCCAGAGTGGGTGTCCCCTCATTTCCCCTCACAGATTTCCAGGGGTCATCACCGTCCCCCTGAATGTGTGTCCCCTCTATCCCCTCATGCCCTCTCTGTGATGTCCCCCAGGTGTGTGTCCCCTCATGTCCCCTCACACCCTCTGTGAGTGACCCCCGGGGTAAATGTCCCCTCCAGCTGCCCCTGGATGTCCCCTCACAGTCCCCACGGGTGCCCTCGGGTGGGTGCCCTGGCCTGGAGCAGTGCTGTGGCACCAAAATTCACCCCGACCCCATGTCATTCCTGCAGGACAACCACAATCCAGGTGTGCAATAGCAAAAGGCACCTGCCCCTTCCCTGAAAACTGTGGAAATAGGTTAATAGGAAATACATTGTGGGCGTTTTTTTAGTGAAGCCGGGAGCTAAAGTGTGTTAATTGCATTTCTTCAAGATAATGAAGTATTCTAATTTCTGTCTTTTTGATCCTTAGCTGGTTATTACAGGGAAAAATGTTTTTAATTTATGTTTGCCCTAGTGAATGTGTTGGAGGCTGCGTTAGAAACTGTTTGCTACGTGGTTGTGAAAGTGAGGGTTCTGAGGCACCTGCAGATAGTTCACGGTCAAATACAGGTTGTGTTGGGAGCACTGGCTTTACTGGTGTGTGTAGAGCTGAAATAGATCCAGGCTATCTTCAGATGACTAAAAGGTGGAAGTTAAAACAGTGTGTGTTGTGTTTCTCCAGGACTGCCCAGCGAGGAGGGATGGCCTTGATCATTATATTTAAAATTTTAATTCTGCACGGATGATGTTTTGAGATGAATTATCACTAAGGAAAAGAAATAATGATCCACCCTGGTTGTCCGTTTTCTTACTCTCGGTAGTAAATAGAAGTTTTAAAGATTTTAGAGTCATTAATTCTTTAAAATATTTATTGTCACTGATTAATTTGAAACCAGAACTGGAGAATAATTGACAAGGGCAAAGTCGGAGAGGTTTCAGAGGGAAATGTGTGTCCCTGCAGGTCAGCAGAGTCCAGTGCTGCTCTCCAGTCAGGGCTCACTGTGATTGTGTGGTGCCTGGGCTTGAAGAACCACCCAAATGCTGTTGTTTTTTGGGAATTCCTTTCTGCCTTGTGCCAACCAGATATTGTTTTGATCCTACCAAACGATGCTGCAGGTGAAACCTTCATGCATTGTGAGACCATGTGGAGGTGGTGTACTCTTTGGGGTGTTATCTGGAGTTTTCTGGATGGCTTTTTTCCCTCTGCCACAAAACAAAGCTTCCTTCTGTCTGGGGTTCCTACTCTAACACAAAGAATAGTTCATAATCTCCATCCTGCTTTTGCACACTCCCAAAGGTCTGTGTTTGCCAAGAGCTTTTATCCTGCAGTGAGGCCAGATGATTGATGTCTTGGGGTTATTGCTGTATAGTGTGTTTCAGGAAGAAATAAGTTCCCTTTCCTTCTCTCTAAGCTGCCCCAGGTCCCTCAGCTGTGTGTTTTTAATGTCAAGCCAGAACTAGGAAAAGCTGTTTTGAGATATTGTTTTCACAGACTCACAGAATATTCTGAGTTTTTTTGGAGTCTAACCTCCTGCTGGCAGTGACTCTGCTCTTTGAGTAAGAGTTGGCTTGTCCCCCGCCCTCTCAGATCATGGTCCAACTTGCTCCACATCCACCCATGCTGTACCATGGTGGACACAGTTGCAAAACCAAAAAGCTGAGCTTTACATGGCAGGAGTTCCTTAAAAAGGGCAGTTGTGCCAAAGGAAACAAGGAGTAGAATATTTTGCTGGGTACTCCGCTCTCACCAATTCCACTGTAGTATGAAAGATTTCCTTAAATTCTTTCTCTCTTGTCACAAAGTTCCCTGCAAAAATTTCAGACAACCTCAATGCAGAAGGGGATTGCACACACTTGGGAACTGAGTATCACCAGGGTGGTTCTTTGTGGGTCGGGGCAATACGTGGTTATTTAAGAGCATTTGCAAAAGAGAGTGGAAAGTGCAGGAAGAGTTTCAGAAGTGGAGGTGATTAACTGAATTAGATTATGATTGTGCCAGAAAATACTGCAAACCATGAATGCTGAGTGCTCTGTCTTGTCCCTAATGGCAGTAGTGACTGATTTACCTGGTAAAGTGATGCTGACTCCTGTGATTATCTGGCACAGTAGTTCTGACTGTTAATAATTTGCAATTTGTGTTACCAGTATTATTACATGGAAATTCTAGAAGGTACATGCGTAATAATAAATATTTTCTTTTTTTTTTTTTCTTGTAGGATGGAAGAGAGTCTGGTCTGAAAAACTGTTCCATCGTGGACTGTGCTGTTGTCTGCTAGAATGTTCCTTATGAATGCTGCTCCTTTGGTAGCTCTTCAGACAAAATGGGAGTCCTTTGGAGCAGCGAGGAATTGTAGATACCCCGTTTGCTTCCCTGAATCTGACGGGGACGTCACGAGAACCTCTGTAAGTGCAAAAGTTCAGATGATCATAAACAACCTGCAGAGTCAAGAGTCTGCCCTGGGTATGAACAATGAGTGTGGCTGTATTATGCAGAAGAAACGGAAGGGAGAAAAAGGCACCAATAACAGGGTCACCTCCAGCACCACACTGCTGCGGAAGCATCCTCCGTATACCAAGTGTGGCTGCCCTGATGATTCAGATGACACTGAAGTGGAAGAGAATGTGGAGTTTGGGACTCTCCTGCTCGATTCGGACAGCGACGATTCCGTGGACCGAGGTATAGAGGAGGCCATCCAAGAGTACTTGAAAGCAAAAAGCAAAAGTGACCAGTCCTTGCCAAGGAATACAGAGTGCCCTGAGAACACAAGCAGAGTCAAAAGGTTCAAGAGAGAATTCTCGCAGAACAAAGTGGCTGGTGACCTCCTCCCTGTGAAATTTAAAGCCAAGATGCTCTCAGAAGAGTACCTGTCTGACCACCTGGGAATTGGGAAAAGGCTCCAGCCTGCTTCCCCTCAGAGCATCAGCAGTGATGACTCTTTTGAACAGAGCATACAAGCTGAAATAGTGCAGTTCTTGAATGAGAAGAAGCAGCAAGAAATTAGTAAATGTGTTACTGAGGAGGACAAAAAAGATTCCCGTGTGAGATCGGTCCTCAAAAGCAACAAAGAAACAACAAGCAGAACTAACTGTGGTGCCATAAAGCAAGGTTGTAGTGCGCTGCTCCTGAGACACCATCCCTCCAAGCTGCAGAAATCCAGCACACAGTCCAAGTGTTTGCAGTCAAAAATCCAAGTAGTGCCCAATGATTTCAGCCAGGTGAACCAAGCATATCTAGAAATGGCCACTGCCAGCAAGCCCTGGCTCATGGAGCAGAGTGAGGGAAGTGGAGCTCATTACTGGGAGCCAAGGGAAGCACTTACCAATGAGAGCGTGCACACATCTGACTCGAGCAGCGATGATGGCATTGAAGAAGCCATTCAGCTTTACCAGCTGGAGAAAATCAGGAGAGAGGCAGGTCATGCAGCAGACTGTGTCCCTTTGCAGGGGGAACAATTTGATCCAAAGGGTATGGCGGACATTTCTGCCAGCCTGACAATTAGCTCCACAAAAAGTGCCTCACCAGAAATCCATAAAAGCCCTATAAGCAACAAGAGAAAAATTAATTCCAAGTCAGCAGGATTGGAAAGCACCAGCAATGACTTTAACAAGCTGTTTAAGCCACTGAAAAAAGCCAGACATTTTGCACTTCCAGAAAACAATATTGCTGCTTGTGAGCTCACATTGCAGGCCTCTTGCAGAGCAGACACATCTGCAGAACTCATGTGTGCGGAAGCTATCCTTGATATTTCCAAAACAATCATGCCATCCCAAATGGGAAGTGACAATAAGTCGCTGGCTGCAGATTCCTTCTTTTCTCCCCAGCTTCTCTCCTCCTCCCGTTGTGAAAGTGACAGCAGCCTTGTGGACAGCGATGACAGTATAGAGCAGGAAATCAGGGCTTTTTTGGCTCTGAAAGCACAGTCAGAAAACCTTGGAGCGAAGCCTTCCAGCCTGTCACGCTCAATCCAGATGCCTTTGCCTTCTGATCAAAACAGCCTCACTGGTACCCTTGAGCCTTCTCTTCCTAAGAAACTGAAGCTATCACTGAGTCGTAAAAAGAGACTTAAAAGAGAAGGCAGAACAGCAAAACAAGGGGCATCAAAAACACCTGAACAGCCGGAGGTGGGACTTTTCCAACCAGGTAACTATTCAAGATTTCCCATGCTCCGAGAGGAGTGTGCCCTGAGCAGCCTCACAGAACCCTGTGATGCTCAGAGCCTCAGTACTAAAGAGATGAGGCAGCAGCAGCTCACATCTCCTAAACTGTCTGACGCTGGTAGCAGCTTTGTGGCCTTGGACTCTGTAAACCCTTTTCTGCAGGTTCAGAGTAGCACAAGAAAACTTATAAAAAATACCACACTAACTCCAGAGGGGGAGGGGTCGGGTGACGAGAGCAGTTCTCTGGACAGTGATGAGGACCTTGATAGTGCTATCAAGGACCTTCTGCGTTCAAAAAGAAAGTTAAAAAAGAAGTCCAAGGACCAGAAATCTCAGTGCAAGAAGAGAGTCAGATTCAGTGAGACAGAAACTCAGCTGCTGGATGATTTCAGTAGCTTCCAACAAAACGAGTGGAAATGTAAAAATCCTGCACTTCTGAAAAGCTGCCTCTCAAAACCCAGGAAGGCTGTGAGAGAGAGTGCAGTGAGGAACCCTCCAGACAACATGAACGTCAAACTTCCCAATGAGAAACCAGAAACTATGAAAAACTTGGAGTTTAACTTACAGCTTAAAAAAGGAAGTAAGCCTAAACCAGTTTCAAACCAGCAGGTGGCTAAAAATAGAAAATGTACTTTCACAGCTGTGTCTGACACCGATGACAGCAGCTCAGTGGACAGTGACGACAGCATCGAACAAGAAATCAGGAAGTTTTTGGCAGAAAAGGCCAAAGACACTGCAAGCAATTCAGAGACACAAAAAGGCGATGCAACTGTGGACCTATGTAGAGTGACCAAACAAACTGATAATAAAAGAAAAGCAAAGCAGCAGCCGGCGGAAAATGAGATCAACCTCATGCCAGGTCAGAGTAAAAAGACTGAGGTACCTCAGCAGACTGAGGAGTTGAAGAACTCCCAGAGAACAGAAGGGAAAAGTGCAATGTTACATAGCAGTGGGAAATGTGCTTCCTCTGCAGAGAATGTTCATTCTACTGGTCAGTCAAAAGCTAAGCAAGGAGTGGAGGTGGTTAAAGGTGGTGCTGCTGGGGAGTTACCTGGAAATGCAACAGGTAAAAAGAATGTCCGCAAAGCAGAGCCACCTAAACCCAGCGAAAATGAAGGTTGTAAAGTACGGAAAGTAATGAATGCAAAGACCAGATCTAAAAGAAAGAATACCTTTCACCTAAAAATTTCCAGTAAATTTATTGCAGGTCTAAAATATGCCCGGGACAGGAAGAAATCAATGCTTTTGAACAAAATGCAGAAGGCAGAGAGTTTGCTTGCCCAGAACAGCACACTGGGAATGGAGGCAGCTTCCCAGGATACAGATGTATTTAACCCCTTGCCAAGAGGTGAATTTAGTGGGGCGAGTACGACAGCAGTAAAAACATCCAGTTCTTCTCAGGAGGTCACTGTGGGAGCATCAAGTCCCCATGTAGCAGAAACCTGTGCAAGAGCTGAGGCTGCTCCTTTGTGTATCAAAGAGGAAGCCAAGGCTTGCAGAAAGGCTGATGCTTCAGGAGATCACTCACACTCTCACTCAAGCCTCCCCTCTCAGGAACAGAGTATGGCAGCAGTAAAAGCAGATAAGGTTTGCAGAGGAACATCCAAAGCTGAGAACACACAGATGTGGAACGAGGAAGGAGATACCCACAAAGGCAGCTGGGCTGATTCAAATGTAGATCCCACACAGCCTGAGCACAGTGTGGCAGCCCGAAAAGCAGATAAAATTAGCAGAGACACAGTTCAGCAGAGTGCAGAGGCATGCAGTAAGGGAGGGAATAACCACTTGGACAAGAGGCCAGATCCAAGTTTAGCTTGCCCACAGCAGGAATTAAATGTGACAGCAGCAGCGGTGGATAAAACTAGTGAAGGAGCTTGTGCAGATAACAGTGTGCAGATGTGCATTAAGGAAGAAAAAGCTGACAGGCAGGAAGAAATGCAGGTATCCAGCTCCAGTATGGAAGGAAAAATACCTGTCCTGCAGAGCAAGGAAACTGCTAGTGAAGTGCACAAAGAGCAGGAAGTTTTAGCCAAAACCTGTGCAAAATTTACTGACCTACCTGCAGGGGACTGCTCAGATTCCCTCCTGGAAAAAAAGGTTTCAAATATGTAAGTACATTTTCTTTACAGTAACAGTCTCTTTAGAAAATATTTGGTATGGTAATTACCTTGATAAAACTTGAGACAGGAAAGGAGAGACAGTGGGAGATGCTGATACCTGTATGTCATACACACATTAATGTGAAAATTCTTCTATTTAACAGGGATATCATGGGTAAACATACATAGTTTTTGTAGAATTTTGTAAATTATTTAAAGTGCTCTAAGGAAATATTTTTATAATGATTTTTAGGGCTTGCATTACTACAGGAAGCTGTAGTTACTGTAGATAAGATACTGCTAATCACAGTTTAAATTATGAGGCCTCTAATCTATCAAAGGGAAACCTGTTTGCGCACAGAGTATGTTTGGCAACCTGCTAAGAGATCCTAGGAAAACACAGCTTTGGATGGCAATGGAGGTTTATCTGACACTGGTCACATTCCAACTGCCTTAGAACAATCCTGTGTCATGTGTTTTTGCTGAGATCTCAGCCCTCCCATTCTGAGGACTGTGGGTGTTGTTCCCTAAGCAGAACTCCAGCACAGCCAGCGCAGCTGTGGCTGTGGAGATCCAGCCTGGAAGATACAAATGCAAATTCAGGTAAATGAAGTGGATCAGTCTGTCTGCATGGCCTGGGTAAAGTGATCTCAGCAGCTGCTGGAAGTCCTTTTGAATACCCAAAACCTTCTGCTAGCAGATGATTCCAAGCACAATTGCAGTCTGAGACAAGTGAAGGAGCATTGTCTGTTCAGACAACATGATTTCCCTGAATTTCTCTGGATTTATGTACTTTTGGGCCTGCAAGGCTGAAACAATTCTTCATTATTCTCAGTTGATGCCCTGCAGTTACCCAGAGATGGCTTTTGGTTTCCTGAATGAACTTTTTGGAATTGAGTGCCCTTACTTTCCTCTGTCAAAAGTGGTTTCTAAACTGTTACGTTTCTGTGAACTTTACACTGACAGATTTTGTGCAATAGAGCAAAGCTGGGTTTGCTGTAGGAAGTCCCAACGTAAACGCCACGGATATTTTCAGCACTGTTCTTTCATACTGGCTCTTTCTCTGCGTCCGTTTCCAGCAGCCAGAATGGAGCAATTCACTACTGTCTTTTTATTTGTACTGACTTTAAACAGGATTGAAGTAGCATGATCATATCACAGAAAAGAAAAGTGCCCTCACACTGGTTTCACTGAAAATTCAAAAAAGTGTGAACTGGAGCTGTTGATTGTTCTTTCATTTGTGTGTAGTGAAGTCCTTCAAGGGGTTTGTTCTTACATCTTGTCTTTGTGAATTGATCTGATACTCTCTTTGTCTAGTGCTCTACAGAGCTTCTCTCAGCCAAACCACCACTTAGCATCACTTTGTTTCTCAGTCACTTCAGTCTTCCTCAAGGCTGGCCTTAAAATTGCAAACTGGAGCAGAAGCAGACAAGAGCAGATCCAGTATCGCATGGTGTCCCTGCTGTGATGCAGAATAGTGGCAAAATGCAGCATAGCATAGAGTAGGATGAGTAACTGTGGCATGTAGAGAAGTAAATGACATCCTTGGTGTGTTTATACTGTTGTGCAGATACATTTAAAACATGTTTATAGTGCTCAGTTGACATTTCTTACTGTCCAGAGCCTTTTTGTAGTCCTTGCATTGGTTGGTCGGGTTGTTTAAAAGATCGGTGTGTTAAATCATCTCCATTTTGTGGTAGGATACCTTGGAAAAGTGTTTTTTACTTAGCTCAGTGCCTGCAGTCCCACTACACAGGCTCATCCTTGGTCTGCCTTGATGCCGTTGCAGGAGTTGGGCCTTCTGTTTGGAATAGGTCGGTAGGCTGGTATTTTAAAATAGAAGTTTTCTGAGTACCTTGCTTTAAAAGGATTAAACTGTATACTTAATTTTCCTAGAGATGGTGGAAGCAGTATGTACTGTTTGTATAAAAAGCTGAATGTTTCTCCTCAAAAGTTTTCAGTAAATCAACATTAAGACTTAAAAGGTGTCTCGTGCTCCTGTCGCTGTGTCTGTGTCCTCAGTACAACTCGTGAACTGATTCACTTCCAGTTAAGATGCAATTCCAGTTACCTTGTGCTTTAAATAAAACCTGATTTCAAACAGCACTTTTTTTAAATTGATAACTTGATTTGTATATAAGAAATGGTGTACATTGCTGAGTTTGTAATGTTTAATAAATGGGGTTCTGTCCATGAACCGTGAAACCAGAGTGCTCCTATGGTTTGTGTCATTATCTTGAGTGAGTGGGATTTTTGTGTTCCCTTTTTTCCCTTCCTGCCTGTATCCTGAGGATTTAATTAATTTCTTTCTAACAACAACAACAAAAAAACAAAAAACAAAAAACAAAAAAACAAACAAACCAAAAAAACAAAGGAGAATCTACCAAGTAGATAGGCAAAACAAAGTGGTGGCTGTTCTGGGAGGTGAGAATGGTGCTTGTTGTATCAAAACCCCTACAACAATTTTCTTTCCTGGTGTTTGTGGTCAAGAAATGGAGACTTGCCTTGTGTAACTAAATGTGTTTCAAGGAACATCTGTGGAATTGGGACAAAAGCCACAAGAGTGACATGACTCCACTGGCAGTGTCTTCATCCTGGTACAGTTCTTATCACTTGTTCAACAAGAAGTCTGGTGTCTGGGAGCAATAAGAAATCCCTCTTACACATTACAAAATGGTGACCAGCAGAGGAGTAGAAAGATTTTTTTTCTAACTTTGTTTGGTTTTTTTTGATTGATGATATTATTTTATTATACCACACATGGTACCGAGGTTGGGACTGCAGGGCAGATCTCTCAAGGCCGAATCTTGATACATGCAGTTCCAAAAGCAGATTTTATCTTCCGTTTATAGTGACCATAACAGCCCCAGAGTGGGTGCAGACTGTACAGCCCTCCTGGCCCTTTTCAGCACCCACTGACAGCTCTGGGAGTGACCAGAATAAAGACTTTTTTCCATTGTTTCCACTCTCCTGGGACACTAATTTATCCTTTACTGCAGTAGGTAATTGGAACCATGAACTCAAGTCCAAAGACGTTACCTTTATTTAATTAATTCTGGTTCATATTTTTAAAAAATGAGCAATGATTATTTTTTTCAGTCAGAGCACAAAATTTGCTAGTTTGGATGTTATTAAACCACTTGGTATTTTTTGTTATGGCTCCTGGTAAGTTACATCCTCCTGGCTGCAGTACCATGGTTCTCAGGTAATTCTGTGCTTATGCAGGACTTCGAAAATAGGTTTATTGCTTTATTTTTACCCCAGTGACTCTTTTTCTGTGCTTTGGGAGCAACAGTCTTCAAGGATCCTCAAGAGACCACAAGAACTACCTTTTTATAAACATTCTTTGCTGCTATTTTAGGAACATGAGTTTTTGATGTGTAGCTGCTTTTTATACAAGGCAGGAAGACACCATCCCTGCCACCATTTCTTTTATTAATGCATAAGCTTTTTAATTTTTCAAACCTTCAGTTTGTGATAGTTCAGCCTCACGTACTTTTACCTGCAAACACGAAAATCTTCTTTATAAAATACTGAGTAGAAAGAGACTGTTCCAGGGAGATTCTGTGTGATAAAATGTGTCATCTTTAGGATGGTATTTTGAATTTGTATAGGTATTTCTTTTTTTAAAAAAGAATATTTGGTCTAACATCTGAACACTAAGGTACATTTCATGTCACGCTTGTCAAAGGAACGGGTTTCAGTTCAAGAATAAAAGGGAAGAAATTGAGGCGAGGAAGAGAAGAGGTGGGTGTTTTCAGATGAAGTGGGAAAATATGTGGAAAATATGTGACAGAATTCACTACATTTATATTTTTTAAGAGGCAGTCTTATCCCTAAATTATGCCACCTGCAGAAAAATGTGTGGATACAAATATATGTAAAATTTTCACAACTATTTATATTAATTTAGCACTTTATTTTTTTTTCATTTCAGGAGAAGAAAGGGAAGTTATAAGAAACTCAAGGTCTAGAGTCTAATGGGAGAATTAACAGTGAACAAAAGAGAGTTGCTTATTTATTTTCATACATCAAATATTTTACATGTTAACTTTTCAGGCCCATTTCTGCTCCGTTTATTTATTTGTTTCAATGTATTGGTGTGTTTGCAGCAGGGGAGATTTCACCCAGCTATTCTTGTTTGAGATAACCAAACGCCACAAGCAGGGAAAATTATGACATGTGAAGAAATCCATTGCGGTGGTGCTTGGACATAATATTACACTCACTGTTTATGTTTTTAGCAAACAGCTAGGATAGTATTATGCTCATTTTAGTGGATACCATCCCTATGTTACAGCTGTAACATGGGACTGTTTCTCATCCATAAACAGAATAGTTTCTCTTCAAAACTAGATTTTAAGCTAAAAATGTTAAGGTGTTCTTCAGGGGAGTCGCTGTTCAACTGATGCAGTTTCACTGGCTGTAACTACAGTTGTTACAATAAAAGTTAACAAAACATTTTCTTTTTGATTCCTTGTTATTATTTGAATAATTCCTTAAAACTTTGTAGTTGTGAGGTAGAAGAAACATGGACTTTCTACAAGAAATCCAAAAGGTTTTAGAATAACTCTGAAAAACTTGCAGATTGGTTATTCATTGAATAGTAGAGAAGCAATTTAAATCTTAATTTTTAATTATATGTGGTACATGAGCCACAAGGATGACTAGCGACAGAGAAGAGGTTAAGGGGATATACCTTGTTTTAGTATTTATATGCTGCCTATAAACTAAGCGAAATGGTTCATACGAGCGATTTAACCACACTAAATCTTCATACGTCACTCTATTATTCCTGGTGACATTCGCTCTGTGAATGGGGGGGTTTCCTCTCCGCCGTGTGTGGTTTTCCCAGCAGGAGAAGCCGCCGAGGCCCGGTGCTGCCCGTCCTAGCCCAGGTCCCTGCAGTGCGAGGGGCCGCTGGGGTTGTAGCTGGGGTGGAAGTCGTGGTGCTCGTAGGCGGTGATGAAGGTGTCGGGGCCCGTGACATGGCTCTTCTCCAGCGAGGTGTTGAGGCTGTTGTTCCTGTACATGCCAGTCGGGCCCAGATGATCCGAAAACTTGTGCGAGATGACGTGGAAGCAGGTCTGGAGTGGGGGCGAGAAAAGAAGGGAGATGTTCTAAAGCACCACCACCATCGAGAGCACCTGCAAAGTTTGGAGGCAAAGCCGGGCCTCATCTACCACGGAGGAGAGCAAAGCTCGGGGGTCCCTCCATCACCTACCGGCAGCTCGTGCACCGTGGGGGCCCTGCTGCCGTAGGTCTGGTTGGTGGTGCGGTACCGGGGGTGCGGCGCCGACCTGCGGGGGACAGCGCGGGGTGGAGCGGGGGACAGCACCGCGGCTCCGGGGGGACAGCACCGGGGGCCCGGGGGGCGAGCACG
>VWZG01012370.1:457534-471672 GCA_013396735.1 Grallaria varia | reverse complement strand
TTTCTCTCCCGCAGCATCCCCGCGGCTCTACAGCACCGTCCCGGTGCCGGTGCCCGCCTCGGCTGCGGCCCCCGCGGCCCCCCGGCCCAGCGGTGAGTGTTTGCCCTGCCCAGCCCCGGTGCAGGCTGTGAGCGATGCCCGCGCAGGTATCGCCTCTCTGCAGCAGGTGGGCGTGGGTGCATCGCGGTCCTTTCTGCAGCCCCAAGAGGAACAAGTGATTAATTGTTTGTGCTCCCTCAGATGTGGATGACAAGCTGCTGTCAGAGCCTCTCAGCCACCCCGACTTCTTCAACGTGAAGGAGCTCTTCACCCTCAAAGATCTCTTTGATGCCCGGGTGCACCTGGGCCACAAAAAGGGTTGTCGGCACAGGTGAGTGATGCTGTTGACGCTTGTTGATGTCAGGAGTGCTTCCAAAAACTGTGTCTGCTTTGGGGGCTGCACCAGACTAGTCTGAGCCTGGAACTGCCCACTCGGGGCAGATTGTAGGGACCCCACAGTGTGGGCACTCTGAGGGGGGTGAGACCCGCAGTTCCTCAAGCCCACTGGGCATGAGGATTCTCTGCAGAGAGCAGCTCTGGTGTCAGGCAGGAGCTGGAGTGTGGGGCGGTTCCTGTGGGCCCACACCACATCCAGATGTGCCTGGTGCCTGTACACCCTGTCCCCATGTCCCCTGCCTTGCCCTCCCTCTGCCCCCACAGTTTCATGGAGCCCTACATCTTCGGCTGCCGCCTGGACCAGGACATCATCGACCTGGATCAGACCATGCAGCACCTCCAGCTGGCCCTCAACTTCACTGCCCACATCGCCTACCGCAAGGGCATCATCCTCTTCGTCAGCCGCAAGCGCCAGTTCTGCCACCTGGTCGAGAGCACGGCGCGGGACTGCGGCGAGTACGCGCACACGCGGTTCTGGCAGGGCGGCCTCCTCACCAACGCCCACATCCAGTTCGGGGCCGGCGTCCGCCTGCCCGACCTCATCGTCTTCCTCAGCAGCCTCAACAACGTCTTCCAGCCGCACGTGGCCATCCGGGACGCTGCCAAGATGAACATCCCCACGGTGGGCGTGGTGGACACGAACTGCAACCCCACTCTGATCACCTACCCCATCCCCGGGAACGACGACAGCCCCTCGGCCATGGAGCTCTACTGCAAGCTCTTCAGGATGACCATCATCCGCGCCAAGGACAAGAGGCGGCACAGCGAGGCCGCGGAGGAGCTGAGGAGAAAAGCCGCGGGCAATTAGAGCCCCAGGACGGGCTCAGTGCCTCGGTGGTGGGTGTCCTGCTCTGCTTCCATGGGGCTGGCTCTGCACCCGGAGCAGTGGCTTTCGGCAGGGCTGGGCTGGTTGTGGAAGGTCTCTGCCATGCACCGAGATCCCGTGGTGCTCACAGCCACAGATGGTCTCCAGCTCAAAAACAAATTGTCCAGAGCAACGCGGGGGAAATGGAGCCAGGCCAGACCCTGCTGCACTCCTCGGGGTTGTCTCTGTTGTGAGGAGGTGCCAATGTCCTGTGGCCTTCCCGTTCCTGAGCTCCTGATCTCACCTGAAACCACTTGTATCTTGCGCCTCTTCTTAGCAAATAAAGAGTTTTATCCCTGTGTGATCCTTTTTGTTTCTTCCATTGTGAAATGGGAAGGGGAATCTGCAGTGCCAGAGTAGTCAAGGCAATGGGAGGGAAAGGGACGAAGGGTGTCCCCAATGTGGGGGACATTGCAGGGTGGCTGGTGCATCATGGGGCTGGAGGGGCCCTGTTTTGTCCCAGGTTACACTTGGAGCCCAACCTCTGCCACCATGGGTGAGCTGGAAACTGCAGGGAGCAACTGAGAAAGGGATATTCATCCCCTAGTATGCCTCCTGTCTCCATGGGAGACCATAGAGCTGTCCCACATCGTGAGGAAGAGCCCTGGACAGGACCCCCATCCCTCACCCATGTCCACCCTGTATCCCATCCTGTGTCCCATCCTGCATCCCATTCTGTGTCTCATTCCATATCCCATCCCGCATCCCATTCCGTGTCTCATCCCATATCCCATCCCATGGCCCATCCTGTGGCCCATCCCATATGCCATCCCGTGTCCCATCCCTTGTCCCATCCCATGGCCCATCCCATATGCCATCCCGTGTCCCATCCCTTGTCCCATCCCATGTCCCATCCCATATCCCATCCCGTGTCCCATCCCGTGTGCCATCCCGTGTCCCATCCCCTGTCCCATCCCATATCCCATCCCGTGTCCCATCCCATGTCCCACCCTGTGTCCCATCCCATATGCCATCCCGTGTCCCATCCCTTGTCCCATCCCATATCCCATCCCGTGTCCCGATTCCGGGTCCCTGCTCTGTGTCCTCCCGCCCAGCAGGGGGCGCTCAGGGGCATTCCCGCCCCGCGCCGCCACTTCCGCTCCCGCCCTATATAAGCGGGGTCCGTGGGCTCGCTCTCCCTTTCGGCGGGCGCGGCGCGGACGATGCGGAGTTGCGGGCGCTCCTACCGAGGGACCGGCCCCTCCCGGCCCGGACCCGGCGAGCTGAGGGGCCCTCGGTGGCGAGAAGGGCCGGTCCCGCTTCCCCTGGGGCCCGGCGGGAGGACGTGAGGGGGGCAGTGAAGGTACGGCCTCGGCCGCCCGGCCGGACCCGCCCGGGAAGGCCTGCGGGGCTCCAGCTGCGGCCGCGTGCGCTGTAAATGCCGTATATCCTAATCTCGGCTGTAGGAGTGGGCTAGGATTATTATTTTTTATATTTAAGAATATATATTTTATAAATATATATATATATGAATGCAGCTATGCATCTTTTAATATGTACTCCCCATTGAAGGAGGGGAGAAATGGCCACTGCCTATTCAAGGTTTTTAGGAAAATATTTTTTAAATATTTAAGGAACTAAAATCAACCTTTAGCAGATACTCATATTTTTAAAACTGTGTTTTAAATCTCTGATTTTCAGTTAAATGGTGCATTTCGCAGGAGGAAGGTTGTTAGACAATTTGCCTAAAACTTGTGTGATATTAACTGCGTTCTTCATTTGTCTTCAGCCCATCAGCAGACAGAGAATGAAGTGACGAAGACTGTGTTGCTTCAGAAAGGGTGATGGTTCACACAAAGGCTGCCCAACCATCTTTTTAACTCTGTGAGTGCTGCTCCGTTTAGTCTCTGCACGTGCACCAACTACCTCTGTAAACTGCTTTCCAAGAGGTGATACAATCTAGTTCTTAAAAATGCCATAAAATCATAGATGAGTTTGGATTGGAAGGAAACTTAAAGTTCATCTCATTCCACCCCCTGCCATGGGCAGGGACACCTTCCACTAGACCAGGTGGCTGATGGCTCCATGCAGCCTGGCCTTGGACACTTCCAGGAGTGGAACATCCACCCGTAATTATCTTTTTTTCTGTCTTTATGTGTTGGGTTTTGGGTTTTTTTTATTTTCCCCACCTGCCACTGGCGTTGCAGAGATGGCTGCTGTGGCATCTTTGTGTCAAAAAGTGGCAAGAGAGACAGGCTATGTTCTACGCTCGTTTGTTCTGCAGCCCGTGAGCACTCAGAGTGATTGATAGCCTGACATCATTCATTAATCAGCTGCTTAACCAGAAGCTAGTTTTTAATTGTCCTAACTGTGAGATCTGTATGTGACAGGGTGGAAAGTTGTTCTGTCTGAGCTGCAGTGGATGTGCAGCAGAGGGGGCTGCACGTGGCTTCACCATTATTTAGGCTTGAAAATCAGATCCTGTGGGTACATTCACTTGTATTACAGAAGAACGAGTTAAAATGATGAGTCTAAAGCCACGTGGTGAGTTGGTGACACAACTGGGAGCAAGTCCTGGGAGTGACCAACCCTATTCCAGTCTGAAAATCAAAATATTAATGTGCTGTGCATTTATTTCTTTAAAGTTCCTGTCAACAGTGAAACAGTAGCTGTATAAGCAGGCTTTGAAGTGTGTATATGTGTATTTTCCACATCTTTTCCAGGCGGAGCCATGTGACTGGCAGAGCAGGAGGTATCCCAGACTCCAGGTGAGCCACAGCAGTGTAAGTTCCCTGCACAGCCCCTGCCCCAGCTCGTGTTGCAGACATGGCTGCAGTGCCATGTTTGTGTCATTCGGTGGCAGAAAGGAAAAGGCGATGTCTTCCCTGGCGCTCTGACCCTTGTGAGCTCCCAGGATTGCTCAACAACCTGACATTTATTTGTTGCTTTTCCTGTTAGTTTTTTTTCCCTTTAATGTTAATCTGAAATGGTGACTGATGGACAGGATGCTACAGCCAACCCTGTCCTTCAGTGTTGGAGTCCTTAATGAATACCTTGTTCATGGGACAGAGAAGTTACAACTGACTTTCCTACTCATTATCCTTGTTTTAGAAGTAACAGCTATGTTTTATTAACATGCTGTGTTAAAAGCTAATTGAGATTTATTTCTTTGTTCTAGAGAATCATAGAATGGTTTGGGTGGGAAAGGAACTTAAAACTCATCTCATTCCAACCCCCTGCCATGGGCAGGGGCACCTTTCACTATCCCAGGTTGCTCCAAGCCCTGTCCAGCCTGGCCTTGGACACTCCCAAGGATGGGGCAGCCACAGTTTCTCTGAGCAGCCTGTGCCAGGGCCTGTCCACCCTCACAGGGAAGGATTTCTTCCCAACATCTCATCTAAACTTAATCCCTTTCCATTTAAAGCCATCCCCCCTTGTCCTGTCACTAGATGAACTTGTGAGGAATGTCAAATTCTAGTATTATTTATTCCAGTAATCCTGACTCCTTGGAGATTTACTCTCCTGGCATGTTCATATTATTGTATGTCAGGGATGAAGAGGCTTCTTGTGCCTGAAACTTGTAACTGCTCAAGATGAGTTGCCTGATGTTTCCACATTTAACTCTCTCCAGAGGATCAGCAGAAGGTGGGGCACAATTCCTTTGAGTTACAGTTAAATGATGCCAGTTTTAACTGCATCAGGGGAAGGGATTTCCTTATTTTTACAAGGACAAGTAGAAGTGACAGTGCTCTTCCTGAATTCTATTTTTACTCCTTCATGGCCTTTGAGGTATCCATGATTGCTGCCTGTGAAAGGGCACCTCGAGTTGTGCAGGGTGTAGCATCGTGTAGGTGTCAGGAATTTTACTTGGACATGGAGGAGATGGGGGAAACAGGCTCTTAATTTGTTGTTTCCAAAATACGGACAAGGTTAGAAACAGTTTGGGTGTGGATTTGGCATATGGAGGAAATTGCACCCTGAGTAAGTTTGAGCAGAAGGTGCAATCAGGAATATTCTGAAATGCAGCTTTGTAATCACGCTTGCTTTTGGGGGTGAGAAACACAAAAAACCAAACAAAACCAATGCCATACTTTACCAAGAAAAACCAAACTGAAGATGTTTTTCTTTCTCACAGTTACTTCTGAGTGGGACTGACTTCTGGAATTACCTTCCAGTGTTGAAGGTGGGTTTTAGGTAATGTTTCCATGTGTTGCCAAAGTGAATGTCTGGGAACAAATCCTTGTGTTGCTGCATCTTGTCCTGCTGCATTTCTTGCAGGACAAGGACAAAAAAAAAAAAAAAAAAAGTAAAATTTCTACTAGAATACCTGTCTCTCCACTGTGAAAAGGAGAAATGTTTTGTATTAAAGTGGTTTTGAGAAAAACTAAAAAGCTTTCTGCGCATAACAGCCCCCTTCATCATTTAGGCCTGGTTTATGTCATGACTTTAAAGGCTGGAATAAGCCCAGCTTTCCTCTCCCTACACTATTAATAGGTCGGCAAACTCAGCTTGGATTTTTAGGGAGTGAAAGAATAACCCAGAGCAGGCTCCAGCTATCCTGCTCTTAAATTATCCCTTGCCTAATCCAAGTGCACTGTGCCCAGACAGTTTTCCAAAACCTTTCTCATGGAATGGCAAAGAATTTCTCCTAAATTTGTTGCCATCTGCTTCTGTCACTGCTGTGGGTCCTGAGGCACACAGATTTCCAGGCAGGGAATACAGGCACTGGGATTTGAGGTGTTCCTGTGGTTCTGGACAGGAGGAAATCCCTTTCTGGAAGTTTTATTTCCTCTGGGATGTGACAATTCTTTGGACAATTCTAAGACAACTGAGGGCAGCAGAGTCTGAGTGGCAGGGGTTAATTAGCTCCTTAGTATTGACACTATTGCTCCTTTTCCTGGCTGTATTTGAACTTGTTTGACATCCTGGGCCTTTTTTTATTTGCAGGTCACGCCTTCAGTTTAAGAATTTCAGAGTGGAAACACCAAAAGTGATTGGCAGTCTCTGCATGCAAGGATTTGTAGATCCCTTAAAAGCTGATCATCTGTGTTTTCTCTACATAGTTAGGAAGGATTTTTTTAAAAAATGTAAATAAAGATGCCACCTACAATAAGTCTTGAATTATGCTTGTGTATTTGTAGCACTCCAAGAAATACTATTTTTTAACCATTCTAGGATTAGATCTGAGAACTGAAATGGTTTTCTATTTTCTGCGATTAAGGTATTTGTCTCCATCCCCTTGAGCACAACTCTGCTGCAGAAGCAGCAGCATCCAATGAGATGTTATTCAATCAGATTGTCTTTTGAGTGTCCTGGCTTTTTTTTCCAGCCACTGGGAAATCTGGAGGAGGTATTGAGTGTAAAATAGCTTTGTCTTTATTCATTCTCTCCTGTAGTCTAGTGTAGCTTGTAAACCATGAGCACGTGGCTGCAAAGGCTTTGTGCTTTTTATTAGGGATGAGCAAAACTGCTTTTTGGGGGGTGTGAGTCACCATTCCTGCAGGTGTCCAGTGCTGTGGAATTAATGACGTGATGGGACAGTTGTTGTCAGGAGTGTTTATTTCAATAAATCTTGTCAGGGGCAGATCTGTCAGATACAGGGGTTGCCTCTCCTGGAACTTCATGATAAATACTTGGGGATTCTGATACTGAAGGGGGAAAACCTTTTCCAGGTGCTTACCTACGGCTTTTGGGGAAAGGAGCAGCAGGGGCTTAGTGGGAATATCTGGACAAAGTTTACTAGTAAATAACAGGAAGGTGAAAAATGGCTTTTCCAATGACCTGAGGAGGAGATTTGATGTGGGTGTGTTGGATTCCTTGCTAATAGCAGAAGGAAGTTAATTTGTCAGTGGAGCTGGTTGTCATGGGGATGCAGGACAATGGATGAGCTGCAGTGGCTGCATGGAGCCTCCTTACTGAATTCCAGTCCCTTCCCACACACTCCCTCCTATGCAGGTGAACCCACACCTGTACACAGGGCCCTGCTCCCCTTGGCAGTGCCTGAACCTGATCCAGGGTGACTCGAGGGGCTGAGGAACTTGCCACCCTCCAAACACAGAAACCATGGGAGTGCTCAGCCCTTGTATGGATAAATTACACTGCAGAGGCAATTCCTCAGCAGGCAGTGAACTCTGAGCTGGGTACAGAGTGCTGCTGACACTGAAACACCTCCATAAACACCAGCGAGAGGTGACGAGGATCCCAAAAGCACTAACACATGGAAATCCTGCTCTGTCTCCTCAAAGGACTCCTAAATCTGCAGCCGTGGCAGTGCCAGTTGCCTTCCCAGGTGCTGCAGACTGTCAGGGGTGTTTTTAACTGTGACTGTCCGTCAGCTGCAGGCTCTCCTTCACTCGGGAGGTGTAGGCAGGGGAACCACCATACGGTGCAGCAGCAGGAATACAGCTGTGCTGGGAGCAGAGCAGCCTTGGGGCAGTTTATGGAAGCCCTTCCTCCCTACCCGTGGTTTTAAGATTGCTATAATTGGGCATTTAAAGGAAACAACTATAGTTAGATCCCTGGTAGTAACATACACAGCCAAACAAATGTCTTGAGACCTGCTGAAAGCTTGCCTGGAAATTCACTTTAATGAGGAGAGAAGCACTGGATTATTCTGGTATTAACCTTCAACCTCCACAGGGCAAGCCCAGCTTAGTTTTAGGAGAATTAAAGTGAGAGGTTGGTTTATCCCTGCTCTGAGTGTGGTGGGAAGGGACACACGGGGCACATTAATGGGTCAGAACTGTTCGTGTTTAGCCCTTTGCCTTTAAGCTCTCCTTGGCCTCAGAGCTTCCAAAGCCGACACGTGAGGGAATGGCCTGTGCTGCCAATTTGGGACTGGGGACGGGAGCAGCCGGATGGGAGCCTCACACAAGCCATGGCATCACTGTCAGGGTCAGGCACTTAAAAATGGAACCAAAGAATGCCAGGATTCTCCGCTGTGGAACAGACTGCTTATCTGCTTCCTATGTTACAGCTGGCTCTGATGGCAGATGACTCAGACACTTAAGGAGAGACTTTTGAATCAGGAAATCTACCTTTTCCTCCTTTTTAGATCACAAACAAGCTGGTACTTAACAGGCTGCTGTTTCGCTATTGATGTACTGGTGTGATTCACGTAAAAGCTGTTTATTTACATCAGAGACGTTCATCAAAAGGAGATGTGACAAGTACAGCATGAATGATTCATTCCCATCGCTCTGCTCTGCTTTCCTGTTAATCAAGAAACAGTTAGATGCATCCAGCTGGGCTCTGCTTCCTTATCCCTTTCCGTGTCATCTTCCTCCCCCAAGCCTGTCCAGCCCGGCTCGCGGTGTCCCAGCTCTGCAGACACTCCTGCTGGCTGATCGGTGATCCTGCTGGGCGGTGGAAGTCATGAAGCTTGGGTTTCCATGGAGAAAGGGCTTCAGCTCTGCTGAACTCCCTGTGCAGGGTGTATTTTTCCTGTGGAGGAGAGGATGGAGAAACAGGCCATCAGCCCTTGGACTTGACTCTGAGATTGCAGATCCTAAGCTCCGGGGCCGTGCTTCTCCCGTTAGGAGTATTTGGTGTTCGAAATCTTCTTCCAGAGCAAGGTCTTGAGGTTGTTGAGCACGAGGGAGTGGTGCACTTCCATCTGGCTGGCCAGGCCGCTGAGGGTCATGCAAGTTCGGAGCTGCTTCTGCAGCTCTTCCTTCAGCTCCAGTGGCGCACCGTACAGCAAGTAGTCCTGCAGCAACCCGCACACCTTGGCCAGGTTGGGCTGCACCATGTCGCCCTTGCACTGCTTCATGAGCTTGTCGCACGCCGCCGTGCAGTCCCGCCCGTAGGTGCAGTCCACGTTCTGCTCACAGTGACGCCCCTTGAGGAACCCCCTGATTGTCATCTCCGTCGCCACCTTCCTCAGGTTGACCATTTTGAAGTCGAACTTGTCGTTGTAGCCCACGTTCCTGAAGCCCGTCTCGCAGATGTAGAAGTTCCCGTAGGTGCCGTGGAAAATCTCCTCCACGAACTCCAGGAGGCCGATGGCGATCTTGGCGCGCCGGGGCCACGCCGGCGCGAACCACTGGTGGATGAGTTGGTGGACGACGGAAGGCAGCAGCGACTGGAGGAAGGGGGGGACATCCAGCCCATAGAGGGAGGTGTGGGGGATCTTCTCAGTGACGTACAGGTCCCCACAGTGCCCCAGCAGCTTGGCAGTGTGCTCCTTCTCGTGCAAGGAGAACATGAGAAGAAACTCATTGAGCTGAAGCAGCGCCCAGATGGATTTGGCCTCAGCCAAAGACACTTTCCCGTCACGGTTCACGTCTGCCATGGCGATGATCCGGCTCACCAAGGCTGGGAGGGATGGCTGATCTCCCAGCTTGGACTGCAAACGGGACAAGAGGTGGCATCAGACCCTCAGAGCTCTCTGTGTTTGGGCATCATTTCAAAACTGAACTGAGGGCAAAGAACTGAACTCCTCTGTCTCCATCCCCTCCCCAGTGTGACCAGCAGAAGAAAGGAATCATTTCTGGATCCGGGGAGAGGAGGAAACAGAAACGCTCCAGGAAATCCCGTGCCATACCATGGTGTGCCAAGGTTCAGCTCCAGCAGGATTTTAGATCATCTGGCTCTTGGCAGAGCTGCTGCCCCACCACTGCCACAGAACCCACAGAGGGGTAACCACCAGGGCCACTGAGGGCTTGTGAGTCAGCTGTGCCCAGCACAGATGCCACCCACAGCCGTGGCACAGAGGCCTCCAGGGCTGCTGCTAATCAGGTCCCACAAATAAGAATTCCGGGGAGAACACGGAGGTTTCTCTCCACAAATCCAGTACATGACAAGGACCCTGCCCAGCACTCAGCAGCGGGTGGGGGAGCGTGTGCCAGAGGAGATCTCGTTCAAGGGGAAGGAAAGACACAATTAGTCTTTCCAACTTGCAGGGGACATCCCAGGAGCCCTGCACTGACCTTGAGGAAGTTGAGGAGCATTTCTTTGAACTCATCCATGGACGTCCCTCGTGTCGGTTTGTCGAAGAGCACCATGTCCCTCCTGGGCACGGAGTCTGGGTGGCTGTCTGCCCTCAAGGCTTCTCCAATGCCACATTTGATGATCACCTCCCTGTCCCTCCAGAGCCCACCATAAACCTGCAGCACAGGGGAGGGGACAGGGCGAGGTGGGAGGACAAGTGCAAAAAAAACCCCAAAATGGGGTTCTGTTCATCTGAGGATGGGGATGGGATGGGGTGAGGAGGAGATGCTTGTTCCCATCCCGTGCCATATGTTGGTAGGGGCAGAGACCTACCTGCTGGGTGGGAGAGGAGGAGAGGCAGTGCTGGAAGAGGAGGCCACGCTCCTCACACAGGTCTTTGCACGTGGAGCCAGAAATGATTCCTTTCTTGTACTGGTCACACTGGGGAGGGGAAGGGGAGAGAGAGGAGCTCAGCGGGGGCACCTTCACTCCTCGTGGAGCTGGGCGAGGGTGAGGATGCACAGGCTGAGGCTGTTCAGAAGAGCCTCTGCTGTGAGATGGGCTGGCCCTGGTCCAGGCAGTGGCAGGAACAGGGACAGACGGTGGCTTTGATCCATGGCTGGGCCGGGAGCTGGAGACATCCCTGGGCAGGAGCGGCTGCGGCTCTGCAGCTCCTCAGCGAGTGCACGGCAGCCTCAGGGCTGGAAGAAGGAGCTGCAGACATTCACTGCGTCTCTTCCCTGCCTGTTTTTTCTCCTGATGTGGATGGGAATTAACCCCTGGACCTGCTCACAGGGGACACAGCCAGACACGGCATCTGGAACCCTGAGCTCAGAGCAGGAATTAGCGCCCAAGACCCTGTGGTCAGAGTCAGGCAGAAAATCAAATTAAACGATCGTCGCTGTTGTTATGGCAATTCCTGCCTGCCTTCTCTGCTGGGGGATTGGTCAATGAGGCATATTCTGACAGAGCCTGGCATCCTCCTCCTCCCCAGGGCTGGGCAGGTGTCCTGCTCCTCTGCCACGGGCCACACACGGCGATCCTGGGGCCATCCTGCTGGCATCCCATGGGGAACAGGCTGCACCCCACTGCAAACCCCAGCCAGGGGGAAAAACACACCAAGCCAAGCTCCCAGGAGGATTTCACTCTGGTTCTTTCCTTAGGGCACATCAGCAATTACAGAGAGGTACCCACGGACTGGCTGCTCCCTTTTTTTCTCTGGCTCTGCAGAGCCTGAGGGGGATGAGGCGTGATGGTGTCCCTGCCCACAGGTCCTGCTCGCTGCCCTGATGTTCCAGCTTCATCTCCACAGACATTAATGTGCCCATGTCTGCCTGGCCTGCCCGCCAACATCTCAGTAAGTTGTTTCACCACCGCCCCGGCAGGGTAAGGTCACCTCTCCCGCCCTGAGCTCCGTGCAATGCTGGGGACAGCACCAGGGAATCAGCTGCCAGGAGGGCTCCGTGGCCTGGCTTTGGGAGGCTGGGAATGGGGCTCCCACAGCCCCACTCAGCCCAGCAGCCCAAACTGGCCCGGCGGGGCTGCCACTCACGATTATCATCCGGCAGACGTGGCCGCGGCAGAGCTCGGAGTAGGACGAGTAGTGCATGTAGGCCACCCAGCTGCCCACGAAGATGCCCAGCCACACCACCAGCAGGTACTTCACCTTGATGCCCGGGAGGCGACCCTGAAAGGGAAAGGGAACGCTGGTGAAGGGCAGGGCTCTGCCCAGGGCGGCAGCACGGCCAAGGACGACTCCTGCTATACAAACTGACCTGAGCGTTGGTGAAACCTTCAGCCTTTTTTATATATATTCATCAGTCTATTATGCAACTCCTGCTGCAAGTAGGTCACTTAAAATTCCCTAAAAGCAGGGAGATTACAGCACTGGGCTGCACGAGCTGGATGCTGTGCATCCCCAGGAGCTGCGGCCGTGAACACCCACTCTCCTGCCCTCTGCAAGCCCAGGGCTCCCCATCAGGGCTGGGAGAGGCTCTGCTCCTCTCTGGGGAGACCCTTCTCAGCAGAACCTTCCTTGCAAAGCCCCACAGGCGCAGGTGGCTGCCACCACCAGGTCCTGCATGAAAACAGGCAAGTAAAGAACCCGGCAGCACATGGCTGATGCCCTGTGCAAACAACTCGGAGGCTCACAGCGGGATTCTGTTTTCTTGGCTTTGTTTCTTCCCCCCTAACCCTGCAACAGCAGCGCTGCTGCCATCTGGCCAACCACTACAGGGGCTGTTCACCTGTCTCCTGTCACATGGTGCAGTCCTGAAGGGCAGGGAACGAATCCTGGCATCAAACCCCTTGTTCCCTCCAGCTTCCACTGGGAATGCTACAGAGAGCCATTGGCTTGTAGCCACCTCCAAACCCTCCTCCTTGCACTGGTGAGAGCACAACCTGCTGCTGGGATATTGCTTGGCTCCTGTAGCCCAAACCCACTCCCACCTCCCAAAGGTCTCCTCCCCAGCCCCTCTGCAGGTGCTGGAGGGGCTCTGTCAGGGCAGCTCCAGGGGCAGTGGGACCTCCTGCCCTCCCGACTGCAGGCAGTGCCCAGCTCACCCTGGCCCTGGGAGTCACAGGAATGGACAGCCCAGGGTGAGAGCAGGCAGGTCTGCCTTGAGATCATGCCATTTCTCATGTTAATTGGAAACCCTGAAGTGTGAAGCAGGCCAGGGTGCCTGGTTTGCCTGTCAAGCAAGGGCACCGCTAATTAATGTGAAATTAAATTAAAGAGAACCCAACTGCGGCCAGGACTTGGCAAAGAAAAAAAAGGATGGGTGGTGCTCCTGTGAGCTGAGAACCAGCTCATGGCCCTGAAGTCAGACACACACCACTGTGACTCCTGAGACCCTCCCCAGCACAGCAGCCCCCCCAAAACCACCCAGGGACGGGGACATGGACTTCCCACTAGACACATGTCTTGGAACAGCAAAACCCTGGAATGGCCAAAATGTCCCTTTTTTTTTATTTCAGACTTAGAAACCCTCATGTTCCTGGGGCAGGAGGGGGATCAGGACTGAGACCTGAGCACAGGACGGGGAGCACTGGCTTCATCATCCCCTAAATGGTGGGAAAAAATGTGGGAGTGGGGGGTTGCATTTCAACGAGAGGTTCCACTGGGCTTTGGCTGGATTCTGGATGCAGAGCTGGTGCTGAGGGTTCCTCCAGGGCCTCAGTCTCAAGGCACAGGAGCTTCCCTGCCCACTGCCTTCCCTGCACTGAAGGGTGTTACCTTTTGTTTGTGAGAGTTGCTGTGTTTAGTCTTAGGGTGACTCTGGCGGACCTGGAAGTGATTTTGGGCTGGAGCTGACTTCAAAGGCAAAATGGATGCAGCATCACAAAATCCTGCTCCATCCCTCTGTCACCCCGGGGACACGGGGGTTGTTTCACTGCATCCACCTCCTGCCAGCATCCTCTGTCCACTGGGAACCCCCTCCCATGTCCCCCAGGGGATAACCTCTCTGGTCCAGGACCTTTGCCAGAGTCAGGGTTTCTTATCCCACAGCTGCAGAGAAAACACCCAGTCCAGCATCCCCGACATCCCTGGTCCTCAGTATCCCTGGTCCCTGGAGCTGTGAGGAGGGTTCCCAGCCCCTCAGGCAGCTCGGGGATGGGAAGAGGAGGGCAAATTAATACAGAAAGCAAGAGAAGGAAGGAGCCATCGCTGCCGCGCTGCATCGGCTGCTTCACCCACCGCAGCGGGCTGCCCGATGGGCTGCCCTGATGCTCCGAGCGCTCCGGCACGGCGGAGCGCGGCGCGGGTTATGCAACGGGCTGTGGCCGCCGGTGCCGATCCAGACCCTCCCGGTGCCGGTCCAGGTCCCCCCGGTGCCGGTCCCCGGCCCCCCAGCTCCCCGCACCGGCGGCTGTGGGACCGCGGCGGAGCGTCCCTTTGTGCACGGCCGATGCCAGGATGCGGAGACGGACAGCGCTGAGCCCACATCCCCCCCATCCCAGCGCATCC
>VWZG01012370.1:445844-456929 GCA_013396735.1 Grallaria varia | reverse complement strand
CACATCCCGCGGGTTCCACCCACTCGAGGATGGCACCCCCAGGCTCACCCCACATCCCGCGGGTTCCACCCACTCGAGGATGGCACCCCCAGGCTCACCCCACATCCCGCGGGTTCCACCCACTCGAGGATGGCACCCCCAGGCCGCCCCCGCCCCGCAGGGACCCCAGCCCTGGCTGATGACCCTCTCGGGGGGGCTCCACGGAGATGCTGACGCCCCCTGGCCCCCAGCACTCGCAGCAGCTCCGGGTTTGTTTTAAGCTGTTTTGGGTGGCAGATTGCCCCGGTTACCTGCAGCAGGGCTCGGGCGCTGTGACCTGCTGTCACCCCTGCTCCTTGGCCTCCTCTCTGTGTCCCTTCTCCATCCTGCAGCCCGGCACTGGCTGCTCTCCCTCTCTGCGCCGCGGCTCGGCAGGGAAACCTCAAGGCAAGACAGGGACTGCTTTGTGTCAGACACGGACAGACGGCCAGTGACGGCCTCATCCAGGGGGATGCGGAGGACAGAGGCAAGGAAGGTGGACGGGGAGACCAAAAAATGGTGGGAATTGGGCTGGGAGGGTCACTCATGAGGTCACTGTTAAGATATTCTCTGCTTACTATTAGATCTTCAGATTATCCAGTTGTTGTCCCCTTTTCGTGGCTCAGATTGCCCTTTCCTCTTGAATTTGGCTCAAAATGACCTTTAAAAACAAGCTGGTCATTCCATACCCAGATCCTCACTCGATGTGTGTGTCAATCAGGACTAATGACCAAAAGCCTTTGCTGGCCTAATCCAAATGGTGGTGACAAATAGTGAGCATCACCCAAAACTGACCCAAACCCCCAAATCCTGCAGTGTGTTTGCTGTCTGCCTTTAACCCTAAGGAGGTCCCTGCTGCTCTCATCCTTTGCCAAGCCCACACAGTGCCCCAGTCTCTGCACAAGCTGACACTGCCCACGGTGCTGCTGCGGTGACAGGGCCGGTGAGCATCACCTCAGCTGCCCACAGCTCCTGTCCTTCCTTCACCTGCTGGAGCCAGAATGGTTCTCTGGAACTCATACAGCTTATTTTTAGTTTTAATAAACACAGTAAAAGACAGAACCTCCACGAGTTACTTTTATTTTTCACAGTGGTGTCTGTGATTTGGAAAACTGCATTGCTGGGTGCTCAGTAGCTGAGCCAGCTGTGAGGATGAGGAGGGTCCTGGTGCTGTGGCATTAGTTTCCTTCACAGCTACAGGGCAATAGCTCTTCTCAAGGATGAAACCCTCACTGGAGATGGGAATTACATGCCTGGGCCAAAGCTGAGGGAGGCTTGAAATCCACAGATCTCTGCTGTGGGGCTCCGCAACATTCAGAGGTGGATTGTCCAGTGAATCTAATTAGGAATGAGCAGACCTTCTGTACCAAGATGTAATATGCCAAGTAATTAAGTGATTAGTATTGATAATTGGAAGGCCTAATGAGCAGTTATCACTGAATAAATAATTAATCCAATCAAAAGAGTAATAAACATTCTGCAGGTGTGATTCTGTCATATTCAATGTGCAAGGGAAGCGAGATCTCTCCCTGCGGTTCCTGTCCCCCGTTTCTATTCCAGGCACCTGACACCGGGGATGGACCCACTCTTGCAGCCTGGCAAGGGGTCTCTCCTCTCCCCAGAAATGCCCTGGCACTGCCAGGATGGGTTCCCAGCAGCAGGCAGGCACCCAGAGCTGAGCTGTGTGGCTTAGAAGTGGGCAAGATGCTCCCCCAGGCACCATCCAGAGGGTGCCAAAGGCAGTGGATTCTGATCCCCTCCCTGGGAACTCTTTCACACGCTCCTTTGATTAATTCGCTTCAGTTTCTCCTGGTCAAAGCCCTGGTAATCCCAGCTAAACCCGCAGCGTGCCGCACGCTGGCCTCTGATCACTTCCCAGCCGGGTGGTGGCTCTGCGGGCACGTCCCCAAGAGCGCTGTGCCCTCGGGACGTGGGAGCTCTCAGGGCACTCACAGCTCTGTAGCGGGTCATTTGCGGGCCCACAATATTTATCTGATTAAATGATAATGAATAAATTGTCTTCCCAGCAGTGCAGGGTAGCCCTGACTCACGAGCAAGGACTCCAGTCCCCTCATCCCCTCCAAAGTACCCGCCTTCCTTTGGGTGGGATGTCGGGGCTGGGTGACAGCTGGGGACAGCACAGCCCAGTGCCACTGCCCGCAGTGCCCAGAGCCACTGCTTGGCAGGGGGTGCGGGACCCAGAACCAAAAGCGGACCGTGCGCTCACTCCCTACCCACCCTCTCCCCCTCAGCCCTGCGGGCACGGCCGGAGGGATTTGAGGCCCCGGGAAGCTGTGCTGGCACACGGCATTGCCAGGCGCTGCCGCAGCTCCGGAGATGATGGATCCGGGCTCTAATGCTCTTTTCTGTGCATCCTTTAAGGATCTGAGGCTGATCGCCCGCGCTTCCTGCGCGGCATCCACAGCTGGCCCCGCACAGCCCGTCAGCTGCCTCTGCTGCCTGCCGGGCGCTGCCGGGCTGAGCGCAGCGCTTATAATTAGAAATGCTAATCAGCTCTCGTGTTTCTGGCTTGACAGCCCTGCCACCCCCGGCACAATCTTCCCTCCAAGCCGTCCTGTGATCGCCCCCTCCGCTTCCTCTCCAAATCCCTGCTACTTGTAATTAAGCGCAGCGGAATTAGCGGGCGTCGAAAGCCGGGGCTGCCGAGATGCACTGGATGCTTTGGGCAAGGAGTGCAGCCCCCACAGAGCTTGGGGGTTCATGACAACTGTTCGGGGGGCTCATCACCATCCCCTCGGGCTGGGGACACCCCAGGGATGCTCCTGCACCTGAACCATGGGATGGAAGAGGGGGAGCCCAAGGGCTTCCCTGCCGGCAGTGCCAGGGTTAAATGCAAAGGGTGGTGGCTGTGGCTGGGAGCCCTGTGGCTGTGCCAGCCCAGTGGCTCTGGAAGGCGAATCATTCTTATTGGGATTTCGGTCATGTGCCAACTCCAGGCATTTTCCAGCACAGGAGGAAAAGAACTTGCAAAGAAGCTCAGAGAGGGAGGCTGAGCAAGCAGATCCCTGCAGGATTAGCTGCTTATAGAGTTATTCATCATCATGGAGTGCACTGGGAGACACAACCCAGGGGATTCCTCCCTCAATGGGGCCCACAGACAGCCCCTGCAAGCCCCCAGCCCCTCCACACGACACCGAGCCAGAACGCTCCTGTTGCTGTAAAAGCCAGGACATGGCTTTTGCCCTGGGCATTTGGCTCCCCAAGTCAGAATTGGCCAGGGGGACATTCCTTGGAGCAGGCATGGGGCTCAGCTGGCCTCAGAGGAGACTGAGATGCACAGGTGGGACGAGCAGCTCTGGACACGGCGTGCGGACACACAGGCCAGTGTGCTTGGAGAGGGACGGCATCCAAACACGAGGTGGCTCAAAGCCAGCAGCTCAGCACTCCTCTCCCTGGAAAACACAGGCTGTGGCATCACAGCGTGGCACGGGCCAGGCAAAGGCTGGTGATCCTTCGGCCCACGGGCGCTGTTCAGAAGCTCACAGACACCTCTGAAGCCTCCTGGGGTGGCATCCAGGGTGTTGATGTGTTAACAAGGGGTTGGGCTCTTCCAACTGACATCTGAACCGCACGGAGTAACCCACAGCATGGGAACAACACAGCTGCACCAACACCGAGCAGGAGGTGAATTTTATCTGGAGCCGCAGCCCCTGTGCCCACCTGAGATATCGCAGCATCCCTAAGTGGTGCTGTGCTGGGAGGAAACACACACAGCTCTGGGGTTTTTAAGTCACCTTTCATCTTCCAGATGCTCCCTGTTTATCAGGCTCAGCACAGGGGAGAGGCTGCGGTTTGGAGGGTTGATGTGCGCAAAAGGTTTTCAAGCAGACAGTGGCTGTCTCAGGCTCCCTCACCTCCTCTGACCAGGACGCCCCTGAGACACACATCTGTTTGCTGCAGCATCTTTCAGCACGTGAAGCAGCAAAAGGCTCCCCCTCCTCCTCCCACTTCAGTTTCTGGAGAAAGGGAAGTAAAAGAAACAAAGTCATATCACAAAAAGGGCCTGGTGGCTTCGATGACGATGCGCTCGTGAAAAGGCACCAGCAGCAGAGGCAGCTGACTGAGAAAGCTCTGGCCAGGAGCTGGATTGGATTTGTCACGACTAATTGACTCCCTCCAGCACTGTGGTACAAGTTTCACGCATCACATGAGCAGGGTCCCGAGCACCCAGGAATTAATGAGGGTCTGACCCTGTCTGCACAGCCACTTGAGTTTTTCCAGTGCAGACAGCTGGCTTAAGAGGCCCTTTTATTCTCTACATATCAGATCAATCGGGATGGTTATAATCTAGTCCCGGTGAAAGCTCGGGGTCAGACTTTATTGCCCAACCAGCTCAAGGAGAAAGAAAGCAAGCAAGAGGGAGAGGTCATGATGAACTATTGATCGCGCAGGCGGCGGTGCCACTCCCGGGATGGCTCTGCAGAGATTCACCGGGACACTTTGCCTCTGTCTCCTGCTAATGCTGCTCCATTGATCTTCCATGACAGGCGGCAACTACCAGAGGGGTTTTTTTTATCCAGAGTCATTAACAGGCATTAATCAATAACAGAGGAAACGGAGAGAAACTGTTTGTTTCACGGAGACACATTCCCCATGTGGATTTTAGATTTTGGCCCGCGGAGGTGCGCGTGGTTTATTTCTAGGCAGTTCTGCCAGGAAAAGAGTCCACCTTGTGCTGGACTCTGGCACTTGGAGGAGATCCTGAGCCAGTTGCAACACACTGGTAGGCTGTGCAGTGAGAGGGGAGCAGCTAGGGAGTTTGTGGCATCCAATTCCAGGTGCCCCAGAACCACAAATCACCCTGACCATCTGTTCCCACAGAAGTACTCGGGGAAGAGCTAGGTGCCGATTTCACATGCCCAAAGAGCTGGGTGCTGGTTTCATGTTGTGTGTCTACTCTACAAAGCTGCTGCCTGGCAATGGTGGAAGGAGTCCCAGCAGCCTGTTCAGTGATCCAGCCCCGTGTGAGCTCAGCCCCAGCCCAGTGGCTCACCCTGTGGCTGATTTCATTCCTGTGGCAAAACTGGAGTTGTTCACCAGAGAAGCGGTCTTTGTGCTGAAAGCACCCCAGGCTGCTCCACTCCCTCCTGCCCTTCCCAACCGTGTCAGTACATTTCCATTGCTCTGTGGCGGCAACACCCCTTGTAATTGTCCAACAGGTTCCGTGCTCAGACCCAGCAAGTGCCTGTGCAGGTGGTGGAGGCCATTTTCCCTGGGAGAGGTGGAGAAGGGGGCTGGAGACTTGCCCAGGAGCAGGAGAATGGAATCGCCCTCAAAGGTGACTGAGAAGAGAGCTGGCACTGGCAGAGCAACCAGTGGTGGAGCCAGGGCAATCTCGGGCTGGGGAGGTTCTGTGGCTCCCCATGGCTGGGCTCAGCCCCAGGAACAGCCCCGTGACGCAGAAGCTGAGTGGATGTTTAATTGCACTCATGGACTTAGTCCAAAGGCCCTTTAGTCCCACTGTGTGCCACGGCATTGGCACACCCTGCAGCACAGTGCCAGCAGGTCTGGCAACCCAGGAATGCCACACTCAGCACCCTGCTCCCTGCATGCCTGGGAGCACGGCTCAACCAACAGGGCCTGCAAAGAGAGGGTACCAAGGGATGCTCTTGAGTAAGGGAAATGCCTTTTAGGAGGCAGGGATGGAGATCCCAATGGAGAACAATGTCCTTTTCCTCTCCAAGCACTCTTTGTCTCCAATCCCACAGCCCCAGTCTCCCACTCCTTACTGCTTCTCCCTGAGGAAACGGGATCATCACTGTTCCTGTAACTACAGCCACTTGTCCGCAGCAGAGGGATCGAAGCAGCAGGAGAGGAAGGGACTCAGAAGCAGGCTGTGCCAGCACACCACACTCAGCCACACAAGGCCATAAGGACCTGGCAGTCATAGCCCTGAAAACACACCCAGAGCTCAGCACCAGCCCCTGAGTCCAGCACAGGTGGGACACGTTGCACTGCTACTGACAGGGCTCCCTGAGGGGAGAGGCTCTGCCGTGGGAGATGCTGCAAACTCTTCTCCAGTCCCAGGCTATCCATCAGGAGAAACCCTTGGCTAATGGCTCTGCCTTCCCTGCTCAGTCCATCATCTCCAGGTCAACCATCCAGCCCCTTCTGCCAGCACAAAATCCACCAGAAACAATTTGATTTCCTTTATTTAGCACATGACATTTAGGAAAAAGCCTAATCCTATTGCAACTTGGGAAAAAAAATGATTCCAGTTTTCCATCCTTGGGCCTGAAGGAGCTCAAGTGCTGCAGCCAGATGAGATGCTGTATCAGAGGCCATGTCCTGTGCCAGGGGCACTCTCCTTTCACTCAGAGCCTCTCCTGGGGCAGATGGTGCAGAGAACATCAGTTGCTGGGGGATTTCCAGCCCGTGGTACAAATGAAAACTCAACACTAAGACCTTGCAGTCTCGTGTTTTTGCCACCTCCTGTTTTTGGCAAAGTCTGACAGGAGGAAAACAAATGAAAGCCAGTGCTGGGGGACCTGGTGGGGTGTAAGACCCTGCAGCAATCCTTGGCTGATGTGCACTGACTCTGCCAACCTCCAGCCTGACAGCCCCGGCACTCCACGGAGCTGCAGCATTCCTCATGCGGATAAGGATCGTGCCAAGTCAGCCTTGTGTCATGCATGGGTTTAAATCCTTGTTTGAGTCTTTGAAGGCAGAGGCAAGATAAGCTCAGAGAAAGCATTCTCTGTGGAATGGTGTTGGGTGTGTGAGGAGTGGCAGGGCTGGGTGTCCCACAGCACCTGCAGAGCACAGACTGCGGGGCCAAAACTTTCCAAGGGCTCCAGTTCCACCCGGCTGGGACCATAAACCCCCAGCTGGCTGGCGTGGACATCCCAGCAGACCATGTCATTACTTCTCAGCAGAGTTACTTGCAGGTGAGTAAAGGTTACAGGAAGGAAGGTTCAGATAATACCCTTTTAAAATATGTTTCTTAATTGCGTGTTGCCGGAGTCAAAGTCCCTGGGGCTCTTTCTCTTGCCCGTGGCCAGCGGAGGCTGTGCATGCTGAACCCCAGCACCAGGCAGTTTGGCAATTTCATGCTTCTGGTTCTTGTGCAGGGCTGTTGCTCCGTGTCCTGTGGGCAACTGCAGCACTCACACTCCAACCGCGCTGAGTCACCAGCCCCTTCCTCCCCAAGTGTTTACTCTGTTGTCACAAGAGCGCTGTCGTGTTGTTACTGGGCAGCCCAGCAGCTCCTGGGAGCGTGGCCACGGAGCAGCAGGAGCACACGCAGGGGCCGAGGGTCAGGCTGAAGCCCTGCCTGTGCAAGTGTGGGCTCAGCCATGGGGCTTCCGCAGCACCCTCACAAGGAGCAGCAGGAGGGCTTCACCTCCCATGTGCTGGTGCCCTTTTAGGCTGGAGCAAGAGAGAGGGAAATGGGATTCACCCATATGCTTTGTATAAACTGCTCTTAGCCACCCTCCTTGCCAACCAGCCTGCGGTGTCCCTGCCCAGGCCAGCACAGCCCAGGGCAGACCTCTCTGCTGCTTTTGCCAGGGCAACACTTACAGGAAAAGGTTTCAGTGATGTCATTCCACTGGTGTCAGCCCTCGAAGCAGCTTTGCTTACAGATGCAAAGATGGTCCAGGTTCCCCGTCTGAAGCCCTGGCTATGTGGGAGCAAGTTACAGCAGCATAATGATGTGTGCATCGTGATGCTGGGCTGTTCTGTGTAGCCTGAGCTACACAGAGGTGGGACACAGAGATGCCAGACTCTGACATGTCTCTCAAAGCCAGCTGCTAGCTGAGAAAGCTAAAGAAGGAAGAGGATGGATGGATAGACTGAGAGAGGTCTGGAAGAAGTTTCAGCATTTGTGTGGATCACCTTACTGTCCCCAAGTCCCCATCCTGCAGCGCCCAGCAGCAGCGCTTGGTATCGAGGAGCTTCCTGTGAGGGCTCCCCAAGCCACGCACATGCGTGCCACGACAGGGCCAAGAATGAGGATGTTTGGCTGGTTGCTTCCTCCTCCCCTCTCTTTAAGGTCACCAAACCCAGCTGCTGCTTTCAACACACGTCCCTTGGCAGGAGGCAGAGAGGCTGACGGGTAGGGCTGCCAAAGGCGCCGTGGGAAGTCAAGGGCAAAGGCACGGTGAGGCAGCAGGAGTGAGATGCTGCTCTGCAGAGAGATCCAACCTTCCTTCAGCACAGCCAGCACCTCTGGAGGGTCAGCCAGCCTCGATCCTCCTGCTGCCCTGTGACCTGCTCAGCCCTGTGCAATGATGCCAGGCAACAGACACATCTTTCCTACCCCTCCGAGCGCTTCCCCTCTCTGTCCTTCTCTGCTCACCTTCCCTCTGCGTGCGTGGGACATGTTCTCCATGGCTGTATTTCTCTTCCAGTCAGAAGCTAGTCATCTGCAGTGAGGTCACATGTTGTTTCCAAGGGAAGCAATAAATTTAGGCAAATAAAAGATGAAAAAAATAAAAAACCACAGCCAGATTTTTATAAGACATCAGAAAACTAAGGCCAAGGGTAACACTCTTGACTTCATGGCTCTCCTGGACCAAGAAAGGCAAATCCTACCAGCAGTGATGCTGTGTGGACCCTTCTGCTTGGAACTTGGTGGATTCTTTCTCCTGCCAGGGATTCTGCACCCTGCTCAGCTACACTACCTGCAGGCTACACTTCCATCATATCTAAATAATCCAGTCAGTAGTTTAAATATGCAAAACACACAGTGCAATCTAGTAAACTGTGTTTTTGAAAGAACTTGGGACCACATCATCCTGGCTGCTGAGGCTTGAGAGCACAGGGAGGGGGCCACCTTCGCCTCTGTCCCAAAACAGCCGTGTTTCGGGGGCTTTGAGGTGATCCCTTTGGGTTCCTCAGGGTGCTGAGGCTCACGGGCCTCCTCCATCAGGCAGTCTGTTATGATAATTTTAACGCACAGGCTGTCGTCATCTGGCAGCACAACCGCCTGCCTTATGAAATAACTCAGCGTGACAGCTCCGCTTGCTCGCGGGCAGGCCCATGTCTGGCTTCTAATCTGGCATCAGAAAGCCCTCCCCTTCCCTGAGCTACAGACTAATATCAAACATTTCATTTGCATTACTCCAGCTAAGCTGCTGGAAAGCGTGGGGAGGAGGGAACGGCAGCCCAGCTCTCCCAGGAGCGCACCCACGGAGCATCGCGCCGCTGCCATCCCCGCCACGCCGCATCCATCGGTGCCGCCGCCGGCACCACGGCCGCGCTGGAATTGCCATTTCAGATTCCCAACATCAGCCAGCGATCGTGAGCTCCGCGGGTTGACTCGCCCGGTGACAGATCACCAGTGGCTTTCTTCCCGTGTCAACGAAAGGGAAAACATCACAAGGACAGACGCGGGATCGCTGCGGGCCCGGCGTCTGTTCAGCCACAAAGGTCTCGGTGACTTCCCGCGCGTATGGTGGGTGCTGGAGCAAGGCTGCCTCTCTGAACTGTCTGTATGACACAGGCCCGAGGGATTAATCTAATGCTGTGTCGAGATGCTGATATAATAAGGGTTCTTTGTGGCATTAGCTGGAATCATGAGACCAGCACTGAGATGTCATTGCCTGGCAGTCGTAGGGAGTGCTGGCCTGGAGCAATCCGCAGAGAAGGAGCTTGTGTTCTGCTTCGAGCCCCAAAGCTGCTGCAGGGCAGTGAAAGTGCAGTGAGCCCTTCCCGTCCTGGCGACAGCTCCTTTGGGAACAGCACACCACCTCTGTTGGTGAACCCAAGGAGAGCTGAGGGAACAAGGGTTATTTTAAAAGGGACAACAGTTTTTCTTGATTTTTTCAGGGGCAGCAAAGCTGTGGATGCCAAGAGGGTGATCAGAACCACAGAGTCACATCTTACCCCGGTGGAGACTCTGCCACCCACGGGACTGGGGTTTTGCTATAAAAAGTGTTGCAAAACCTGCCAAGGCCAGCGAATGCTTTGTGTCAGTTCCAGCAGACACTGTCATCTCCTGTGCCAGCCTCACCCCGAGAGTGCTGGACCTGGTCCTGCCCTAACTCTGGTGCCAGCTTGGAAAGCTCCTTCCCACTCAGCACATCTGTGCCACTGGAAAAGCAGCATCAAGCACTAGCAGTGAAGGTGAGCGAGATGAGGGACAGGGACATGTTGGGGAGAGGGGATCTGTCACCAAAATTCACAGCTGACCCATGTTGCCCCTGCAAGAAGGAACCCCACCCCAAGAGGGACATTCCCTGAGCACCCACCGTGCCATGGGGCACCCAGACTTGCACAGCACCATGAGGGCACCCCCCTCCACGAGGGACCATCCCCTGCAAGAAGGAACCCCGCTCCACAAGGGACCATCCCTACCAAGAAGGGATCCATCCCTCTAAGAGGGATCATCCCCCACAAGAAGGAACTCTGCCCCATGAGGGACCATCTCCCACAAGAAGGAACCTCTTTTCACGAGGAACAATCCCCCACAAGAAGGAACCCCTTTTCATGAGGGATCATCCCCCACAAGAAGGAACTCTGCCCCATGAGGGACCATCCCTACCAAGAAGGAACCCTGCTCCATGAGGGACCATCCCTACCAAGAAGGAACCCCACTCCACAAGGGACCATCCCTGCCAAGAAGGAACCCTGCTCCATGAGGGACCATCTCCTGCAAGAAGGAATCATTTCCAGGAGGGACCATCTCCTGCAAGAAGGAACCCTGCTCCATGAGGGATCATCCCTGCCAAGAAGGAACCCCTTTTCATGAGGGCTCATCCCTCACAAGAAGGAACCCTGCTCCATGAGGGACAATCCCTGCCAAGAAGGAACCCCTTTCCACGAGGGATCATCCCCCACAAGAAGGAACTCCACTCCATGAAGGATCATCTCCCACAAGAAGGAACCCCTTTCCACGAGGGACCACTCCCCACAAGAAGGAAACCTGCTCCATGAGGGACCATCCCTGCCAAGAAAGAACCCTGCTCCATGAGGGATCATCTCCCACAAGAAGGAACTCCAGTCCATGAGGGATCATCTCCCACAAGAAGGAACCCCTTTCCATGAGGGACCACTCCCCACAAGAAGGAACCCTGCTCCATGAGGGACAATCCCTGCCAAGAA
>VWZG01012370.1:425716-445340 GCA_013396735.1 Grallaria varia | reverse complement strand
CGGCGGGGCGGGCCGAGCCGCCCACATAAGGGGGGCTCAGCTCGGGCCGTTCGGGGCGGAGGCGGCTGCGGCGGCGGCTGCGGCGGCGGCGGGCCCGGGCCGAGCCGTCATGGAGCTGGGCTGGCTGCTGTGTGGCACGGCCGTGCTGCTGCTGCTCCACGTCCTCATGGAGCTCAGCCCCGCCGTCAACTTCGCGCTGCGCATCGGCTTCTACTGCCTGCTGTGCCTCGTGTCCTCGGCGCTGGCCGCCGCCGCCTGCCTGCTGGTCAACGGCGGCCGCACCGTCAAGAACATGAGGTGAGTGGGGGGACACGGCTGGGGACACCCGCTGGGGACAGCGGGGACAGCCCCAGCCCCACCGCCGGGGTGATGGCGGCCCCTGTTGCGCCGTCCGGGGGTCCCCTCGGGGCTCCGGGCGGGGGGGTTGGTCGCGGCTGAGCGCTCGAGGTTGGGGATGGGGGGTCCGGAAGGTTCGGGGTCCACGGTGGGGTTCGGGGAGAAGCTGCAGCACGGCGGTGTTGGAGGGTGGCAGAGCACAGGGACAGCTGCACCAGGAGGTCGTGGGGTCTCCCTCTCCGGAGACATTCCAAGCCCACTCGGGCGCGTCCCTGTGTCACCTGCTCTGGGTGACCCTGCCGCGGGCAGGGAGGTCAGGCTGGGTGATGTCCCCGGCAGTGAATTCTGCGCTGTTTGTGTGCTGGCTGGGGTGTTTCCTCCCTCCCGAAGCCGCGGCCGTGCCCGGCAGGGTGCCATGTGCGGGGCAGTCACGCAGCTGCTGTCACAGCGAGTGTCCCCTGACAGGACACCCCTGGCTGGAGGTGCCACTCTCACCCAGCCAAGGCACATTTGAAAGGCAGGGCTGGCACTTCTGCTGGCAGCACAGGACAACTCGTTTCCTGGGTTTGCAATTCCACAGGCAAGTTTTCACCTCTGTATCCGGGCCAGGTTTTCTGGATGTGGGGGAAAGGGGATGGATCCCTGTTGCCTTAAAACACCCTTTTGGATCAAAGGTTGGGCAGCGTCTCCGCAGGTGGAGCTGGACTTTGCTTTGCAGAGTGGCTCTCACAGGTAGGGCTCGGGGCAGAGGGAGCGGGCACAGGGCACGGATGTGCTGCCGTGAGGGCTCTGCCCTGCCCACCCCAGCCAGTGCCATGGTGCCAGGCACTGCAAACAGCAGTTTGCTCTGGAATCTCCAGCCTGTGCCTGTCTCAAGCTTTGATGGTCTTGGCTTGCTCAGGAGCAGCTTTCCAATCCATAACCAGCTTTGCAGCTGGGAGAATTTATGGTATCACCAATAGAGACACTCTCTTTTTAATTCCTCCCCCAAAACAAACCCTTTAAATTTTCCGTAGACTCAAAGGGATTATTTGGGAACAAGAGCTTCTTGCGTTGGATAACTCCTCATGTTGAAAGTCGGAGCTGAATTTTGGTCAGAACCACCCTTTTCCTGTAACTTAAGCCTGTTGTTTCCATGCCCTGGCACTGGCTGATGATCCTTGTGATGCATCCCAGCCCCTGGGAGGTCTGTGACTGAGGTGATCCGGCAAGTTCCTTAATTCTCCAACATCCCAGCCTGCTCATTCCAGCTTGGGAAAGGAGGAGGGAGCAGAGCATGTGCTGGTGGACAGACAGCGATAGCAGTGTTGCTGTCTGGTGCAGAACACCCTGTTCTTGCTGTGCTCCTGGCTCCAGTGGTGTGGCTTGGAATAGGTTACCCTGGGTGTTTGAGAGGGATAGACCTGTTTATCTAGTGGTGAAACCTCTTGCAGTGGCTTCAGATCTGGTGAGCAGACTTCATGAGACCTTGACAGTCAGAGCTCTGTGATAGCCCGTGGAGCCCAGCACGTGAATCTGGGGGCTGCTGGCTTTCACACTCAGGCTGTTAGAGGCGCACTGAAAAAGCCACGTTCCCTCTCATTTTTGTATTCCTTGTGTCTGGCAATAAGTGCACTGGATTTACAGTCTCTGCAGCTGTGGCTGCACCAAGTCTGGATTGCTGATACCAGCAGAGAAGTTTGCAGGGTTGGAGGGGAGTCGGATCCATCCTCTTAACCCTGCAGATGATGTGGATGCTGATCACTCGGTCTTTTCTGCCTGCTCTGAGCTCTGCCCCTTTGCCTCTTTCAGTGGCTCGCACCATGTCTTGTGCAAGGAAACGCAGGCTCTGGGCTGGCAGAAGGAAGCTGGATGGTTGCTTGAGTAATGTATAACCAGCCTCTCCCGGCAGCCACTGAGCAGTGTGACTTCCAGAGCAGTGACCTCTTTTTTGGTTGGCAGTCAGAAGGGAGGAGAAGTGTGATTTAGGTCACCCTGATGTCATGGCATCCCCTGTGACCTCACTGGTTCGTGTCACCCTGCCTCTTCTCACCTGTAGCCTTGTCTCTTCACCTGGACTGCACCCCCAGAACCTTGGAGCAGGCCCTGGAGCTCAGGAATTCTGCATTCCGTGTGCCTCCCTGTGTCCTTTCCCTGGATGTGGCTCTAACCTTTGCAGCAAGTTGAAACCAGGACTGATAACAGAGTTATTTGGGGGCCGTGTCACCTGGAGTCATTGGCCTGGCCTGAACTCCAGTGTCACAGCCAGTGCCTGGGTGGTCTGCATGGCGGGACACCCCACGGAGATGGGAACCCTCCCTGTGGGTAGGACCAAGCTGGGAAAAGTCATATGGTTCAAGAACTGATGGCAAGAATGTGGGTACTTGTGGAGAGCAGATGCTGGGAGCTGCTGCCACAGGATGAGATGCTGTCCCGGTGCTCACCTCCTGCCCTGGGTGACAAGGATGCTTCCCAGCAGGATGGTCCTGCACAGATCTCCAGCTGGACCCTATGGTGGGGTGGCAAGGCTGACCCTGTCCCTCAGTTTCCTCCTGTAGGGAAGAAAGCTCTGTCCCCTGTCTGCCAGGAAGGCGTCCCTGAGGCAGGACATCCAGGTGCGTGCTGGAGGGCAGGTCAGTGCCTGAATCAGCTCCAAGGGAGAGCAGAGCAGAGCTGGTGACTGCTCCTGGGAGCTCTGCTCACGTGCAAGTTCCTCTGCCACCTGTCCTGGTAAATAGCTGCTCCCCTGCCCAAAACAGCCCCTGTGTTCTGCCAGCTCCTGGCTGTGTCCTTTGGCCCAGTTGGGGGGTCCCCAGGTCCCACCTGTCTGGGTGGTGGCATGGGTGGGCCCTGCTCCCATGGGCTGGCAGGGGCTCGGCCAGTGGGCCTGGGCTGGGGGTGCTTGGCAAGGGCACAGCAGCCTGGTAGCTCCACGTGTTGGCATGGCTGAGTGGAGCTGCCAGTCTCCCAGCTGGGCCCCCATCCCTGGGAAAAGCTGGGAGCTTCGTCAGACCTGTAGATCCACTGGGGAAGGGAACTGACAGGCAAAAGCTTGAAGATGCCTTTGCCCGGGGGCACGGGGCCCCTGCCAAGCTGCATGGGGAGCATCCTCATTGCTGCTCTTGCACTGGGCAGGGAAGTGTTTCTCACTTTCATTGCCCTCCTTTCTTGGACTGCCATGAGTTATAGGCACCCCAGGTTTGTTTGTGTCATTGAGCAGCATCTTCCAGCACAGCAGAACAGAACAGGCAGAGCCTCCCTTGGGTACTGGGTGTGCGAGCTGATCCCTGTGTGCTGGAGAGAACTGTTTGACCAAATTGGGGGCCCTGCTGATTGCGGGAGGAAGACCCTGGTGGCACTGGGGCAGTCCAGAGCCGTGGCACAGGGGAAGAGAACAGCCCTCCATGGGTGGGACTGGCTGCACTCCTTCATCCAGTGCTGAAAACACTCTCCCAGACTTTGGAGGGTTTCCAGTCTGCCCTCTTTGCAGGGATCTCGCAGCTGTACCAGGCTGGACTTGCCTCTTCCAAAGAGCCTGTTGTGAGCTGGTGCTGTCAGCTTGGAGGGAGCACGGACTATTGAGGCTGGCTGAACCAGCCTCAAAATTACAATCAGCTTCCCCCAGGCTTCCTATAGAATTCCCACACTGGGAGTGGAGAGGACTTAGAAAGCACCTTGAAGTACCTTGAGCATGTGGGACCATGAAGGGCAGACACCTGGGTGGACCAGAGGGCAAATGAGACTGGAGGTTCTCTGTCCCAGAGCTCTTTTTGTCTCCTCCCAGCCACCCTGGGTGTAGCAGCCCCTGTCACCTCCCTGCCCATGACTGACTGCTCTTCTCATTCACAGAATCATCAAAGCCGTAGTCAAGACCTTCAAGTATTTCTTCGGCCTGAGGTTTGAGGTGAAGGGACTGGAGAACTTCGAGGTGGAGGGCCCTGCTATCATTGTGTCCAACCATCAGAGCATCCTGGACATGATGGGTGAGGAGCTGGTGGAAGGGAAGGAGCATTTCTCCTGCTCACGTTCAGAGAAGTCCTGCTCGTGCCTCCTGGCCAAGCAGCCCCTGCCCTGGCCAGTCTGTGCTGCTGGTCCAGCTTCTCTGTCAGTGCTGGCTGTGGGAAGGGTCTCCCCTCGCTCTGAGTAGTCCCACGCCTGTGCTGCCCCCCAGGCACTGCTGTCCCTCGGGTGCTTGTCAGCTCCCTTTTACACCTCTGTCTCTCTGGTGGCCTGGCTGGCCCAGCATGTGCATCAGTGGCCCTGCTTGGCTCCCTGGGACCAAGGACTGAGCTGCCTTTGGGGGGCCTTGCTGTCACCTGCAGCCACCCTGCCCCACTAACTCTGCTGTGTGCCAAGTCTCCTGCTCTGCTGATGGCAGCAGAAGCCAGGATTGAAACAAGGCATCACCCTCTCCCTGGTGCCCCTGCCCCTCCTCGCCTCAGCCCCTGTCCTTGTCCCACCTGAGTGCAGGCAGGCGGGGTGACTGCTGGGTCTTGCCCTCTGCCATCCCACTAGGGCTGATGGAAGTCCTGCCTGACAACTGTGTCCAGGTGGGCAAGAAAGAGCTGATGTACACTGGCACCGTGGGGCTCATCATCTACCTCGGCGGCGTCATCTTCATCAACAGGAAGAGCACCAGCAGTGCCAAGATGGTGATGGCTGAGGTTGCCAAGACCATGGCAGCTGACAACGTAAGTGTGACCGTGGGGCTCAGGGGGTTGGCCTGTGTCTGGGCATCCCTGGGTGTGGGACTCCTGCTGCTGGCTCACCGGGAGTTCCAGCCACCTGCAGCTCTCACCAAAGCTGGCTGGTGGCTCAGGGCACTGCAGGTGGATTGCTGGAGTAAAGCCTTGTCTTGCCATGTGCAGCTGAAGGTGTGGGTGTACCCCGAGGGCACGAGGAACTGCACAGGGGATTTGCTGCCATTCAAGAAGGGAGCGTTTCACCTCGCTGTCCAGGCTCAGGTAATGGTGCTTTGCCCCTGCATGGGAACCCCGAGTGCTTCTACAGTGGCATTCCAGACTGCTCATGAGTGTGTGGTTTATTTGCTCTCAGGTGAGCTCTGTCCCCAGGTAACACCTCCTCAAGTGAACCACCAATAGGTGTCACAAGTGCTGCCCAGAAGGAGCCAAAAGCCTTTTCCATTCCCTGTGGGAGTGACCTGACCCTGGGGCTGAGTGGCTGCAGGCAGTGGAGAGCTGCCTTTCCATCTCTCCTGCCTTCCCTAGTCCGAGTGTTCCATCTGGAGGAACACCTGACCCCTCACTCCAGGCTTTCCTGGCAGTGCCTGTGCCCAGGGGCTCCTGGGGCAAGGCTACAGCCCAGAGCTCCTTCCTGAAAAAGAGCCCAGCGGGTGCTTTCCTGGGGAATCCCAAAGCTGTTGATGGATTTCTCAATCCCCCAGGTTGCAACAGTGTAGGGTTGATTCAGGATTGTGAATGCTTGTGCTTTAGAGCCACATCTGGGCTTGCTCTGTGTGGAAATAGCTGCTCCCTTGCTGAAGGCCATGTGGCACTTTTTGGTATGTCTTTTTTACCCTGAAATGACAACATCCATGAGCAGCCAGCGGGGGAACAGGCAAACAGCTCCTTGGCTTCAGCCAGCCTGGGCTGTCTGTGCTCTCTGGAGGGGGCTGCTTGCCTGGGCAGGGCACTGGGGCAGTGTGCCAGTGGAATGACTCAAAGCCTCAGGGGAAGCTGGTTTTCTCAGGATAGATGTTATAGCAGGGATTCTGGAGAAGGGAGTAAGTGCCAGATCTGTTGCTGGGTTCGATTGGCCAAAGCCAGGGTGTAACCCGTGTTGAACCACCCCCATTCCTGCCTGATGCAGCCAAGGCAGGGCCTGGCAGCTGCTGGAAGGAAAGAATGACCGTGGAACTGTACCCGCCTCTGCTACACCCCCCTGAGTCAACAACTGTAAACCCTGTCTGTGTTATCAGCACTGGAATAACAACTCTGTGCCTGCCCTCCTGGCCCTGGCTCTGCCTGAAGCTTCCTTGGGAGCAGTGCTTGACAAGCAGTGACTCCTTGTCCTAGAAGCTGAAGGCACAGCAGCTGCCCTGCCCCACACACGTGCGTGTTCAGCTGCCTGTTTCTGACCTGCCCTGAGTTGCTGCAGTGCAAGTAACTGCTCCTTTTCTTTCCTTCCCCAAGGTCCCAGTGATCCCTGTGGTGTATTCCTCCTTCACCACCTTCTATAACCCAAAGAAGAATCTATTTACATCAGGTACCAAAGTCACTTGGAGACAGTGTTGATGTTGTCCCACGTGGGTGTGGGAGGGAAGCGGAGCTGTGCTGAACAGGAGGAGTCCCGCTGGGAGATGTTTGGAGTCAGTTCAAAGCACTTGGCACCAGAGCCTGGGCTGAGTTAGCTCAGGAAAGGCTGTAATTAAATACATTGAGGGATGTTTTCATTAAAGATTGGATACCACCTCTCCTTCTCTGGGCAGGCTGTGACTGGGCTGGCAGTTTGGGACACAAAGGGAATACTCTGCTTGGTACAGCTGTTGGGCTAACCCAGAGCAGCCTCTGCCTGGGCTCCAGGATGGATGCCTGAGGCCCTGGGAGGGGATGAGGGACGTGCTGGGGCTGCCCAGGGTGGGGAGCAGGGCAGAGAACAGAGCTCTCGTGGCACGTGGGTTTCTCACAGGCTCCTCTCTTATTCCCAGGCAAAATCAAGGTTGAGATTCTGCCACCGATAGAGACCAAAGGCCTGACATCAGACGATGTCACCGACCTCACTGACAGATGCTACCACACCATGAGGGAGACCCTCTTCAGGCTGTCAGGCCGTCCAAGTGAGGCAAAGGACTCATCCTAGAGGCTTCTCCAGTGGTGTCACTGTGTGGTGGTGGCTGAAGGGACCTGTCTGTTGTTGCCAAATACTGAAGGAACTACTCTTCCTCTGCAGTGATTTCTAACTCTGGGAACACCACAGACTGACACTTGCAGGGTGTCGAGCCAGCATTGCAGTTCCCCTACGAGTGGATTTCTGTTATGGGTTCATTTTCTCACTATGAAATGTCTCCTACTTCTGAATTTCTCAGGCATCAAACTTGTGCTACCAAAGGGCTCAATGACCAGGGAAGTGAGTTCCCCCAGCTCAGGCATCTGGCATGGGGTGACAGCAAAACCCTGGCTGGAGTCTGGGCTCTGCCTCACGTGAGTGTCCCTGCACCTCTGCTCCTGCAGGCTCAGCTCGTGCTGGCCTAGCCCTGGGATGTCTCCCATGGAAACCACCGGGCAGCAGTTTGTATCTGCACAACCCTGATGCTCAGATGGGGCCGAGAATTGGGTGAAAATCTAGATTTTGGCTTTTCAGCAGCGCAGGGAGTGCAGTGCCCTCCCTGGACAGCCCAGAGCACTGCCACGGGGCACAGCGGGACTCGTGCCTGTCTCCTTGAGATGCCAACAGCATCTTGTTTGGGGAAACTGCTGGCAGCTCCCTGCCATGGAGGGGGCTCAGCCTGCTCGCAGCCAGGTGCCTGCAGTGCCCCTTACAGATGCAAAGGGCTCTGTCGTGCTCGTCTTGTCACTTGTCATGGTCAGCAGTGGCCGAAAGATGGTGCCTGTCCTGCGTGTCTTTGCTGGTCTCAGCAGAGCTGCTGCTTGTCAAACCCCCTCGGAGCCACAGGGTGGGTGAGCTGCAGCTGGAACAGGGCTCGGGATGCTGCTCCCTGCCGGGGACATGAACTCCTTTCCCAGGCAGATAAAGGGAGTTCCCCTGTGCCTTGGGGTGATGGACCAGCAGAGCTCCTGGCTCCCTGTCTGGGGACTGTGGGCTCAGATGCTGGGTCAGGTCTGTGGTTCCTTTGGCTTCAGCTCTGCTGTTCATGGCACAGGGGACCTTGGGATAAGCCACCTGGGGCTACTCAGGTAACCAACACAACTGGCTTTTGCAACCTGTGTTGGTGCAATTGACGTTACACGGTATTTTGGGGTTAAAGCCTCACCTGGGAAAGGCAGGGAATTCCATGGAGGGAGCCCTTGGGCCGAGCTGGTGCTGGCAGGGGGCTTTCTTGGAGGGGCCTTACAGTACAGACTCAGGGGTCAGACCCGCTGTGGGATGGGTCGGGGTGGGAGGATGGGAACCAAACCAGCACTTTGTGAGAGGGGCAGATAAAGGGCCATCCCGGAGGCTAAACCCAGGAGAGCCCTGGGAGGGCTCCTGAGGGATGGTAACCATGTCTGGCTCCTCCTGGGAGGAGGGAGCAGCGCCTCCGTGTGCAGTTGTCTGCTGTTCACTTTTAATTGGGTTGAGGATGTTATGTGCTTTACAAAAAGAAAAAAATTATACCTATCGTTATTTAAATAAAGGAGCCTCCTGGTGACTGAGAAGAGAGGAGGGAGGAGGATGTGGGGTGCTGATCCCTCAGCTCTTGCAGAGAGTGGGTTTGGTGGTCATGGGGCAGTGGTGGGGTCCCTGTGCCCCCCAGGCGGCTGCAGGACTTGTCCCCACCTTCTTCACGTGACAGCAAGCAGGGGGAGTGTGGGAAGGCACCTGCCCTTGGTGGGCCAGGTCTGTGCTCCACAGGGCAGCCAGCCCCGTGCCCACTGCCCTGGGAGATGATGGCCCAGGACAATGCCAAGGAAAAGCCAGGCAACAAAGCTGAACACCACTCGGCTTCACACACAGCCAGTCTGGCACAGCCAGGCACTCTTGGCACGAGAGAAGGCATTTATTTGCTGCCCCTCCAGCAGGAATGGGGGGAGATGTGGAGGGCTCAGAGTCCGGTTTGGAAGTAACTGTGTGACCTTTGTAAGGTGAGCTGGAAGAGAAAATGATGGAGATGCTGATGGGAAACCAGCCTTCTCCTGCTACCCTGTGCCTTCCTGGAGATGATGTGGCTTTGTCCCCAGCCCGAGGCTGGAGGGTGAGATAAGAGCTGTGGATGCACTCGACTTGTTCCAAGTCCTCGGGGGTTCGGCTAGAGCTCATTCTTGCAGGAACCTGGGAAGGTGGAAAAGAAAAGAAACAATCCAGCAACACTGTCAGCGTGGGGTTGGTTTGTCTCTTTCCCAGGCAGAATGAGAATGACCTTAAGCTCTGTGAATATCACCCACGCTTGCAGCTTTCCCTCTGAAAAACAATCCCAGGCTGGCTCTGTCCCACCACGCTCAGGAGCATCACTCTCACCTCCCTGGTGTGTCACAGTCCTTTCCTGGGCCCTGTGCACAGTGTCCCAAAGCCAGTGACAGTGACAGCCTGCGCTGGATCAGGGCTAATTCAGACTTAGAGGGGCCAAAGTGGTTATGGCTTCAGGAGCTCTGATGTGGTGCCTTTGCTGGTCGTTTAAAAAGAAAATAGATATTTTTTTTTGGCCCTTACGCACATCCCCACTGAGCAGCTACTTGGGGAGTGCAGTTTTATTGTAGAATTCAGTTGTGAAATGCTTCACCAGGCACAGAACACGGATGGCTGAGTAACTCCATGGGATGCCCTGTGAGCTTCGGGGCTTGCTGGAGTGTGACAGGACAGTTTTGTGTCCTCCAGGGATTGCAAGACCACGGAAAGGGACAAAACCAAGTTTTGCTCACTGGAGCAGGCTTGGCAGAAATTAATTTCAGGACTTTGGAGTCATCCCTTGGAATAAATCCATGTTACCTTGTGATACTGCTCACATTCCTTGGTGCTGTCACTAATGATATGTACAGAGCACTACTAGGAAAGTCGGTCTGCTGGAACACTCCATGGTTCTGATAATTACCCCTTTCTGAGATGTTTTTAAAGTGTCTATTTGCAGCTACTTTGTCTTCAAACAAGTTCTTAGAATTCTTTTCTAAGCCATTACTGAAAGCAGTGAACTGGGACTGGATGTGCCCTGAACCAGTTTCTCTTGAGTCTCCTGCCGTGAGCTCCAGGCTGTTGCTGCACACCAGCTCCTGAGCTGGCCCAGCCATGCCTAGTTTCTGGAATTATTTAATGGGAAAATGAGCTGCAAAGAGCTGCCTATCAAAATAAAGTGTTCATATGGTTGTGCTGTGCTTGGAGTCAGGGTGCCGTGCTCCAGAGCAGCACAGGGACACAAGGGGGTGGTGCTATGGGGGGACATGCCAGGCAGGACCCCCCACCTCCAGCCATTTCACGCATGGCAGCTCTCACTGGGGTCCTCTTCCTCGGTCTGTCACTTGGGAGACCCTCTCTGCTCCACTGCTTGGTCTGTAGACTTCAACAAGGAATGCCTAAAACTTCCCAGGCTCGTAAATCTGCCAACTTTTGCACGCTCCCTAAATTTCCCTGATTGACTTCTTGGACTGTTAATTTCCTAAGAGCTGGGAGTTCCTTTCTAGGGACCAAGTAATAAGGACACAGGAAGGGACTGTGGCCACGAGGTGCTGATTGCCAGACGTGACCCAGTGCTCCCAGTGGCTCCCTCTGCTCTGCCCCACAGCCACGTTTCCAAGTGCCAATCTTACAATTTTTGGCTGCCGCAAGGGCGGTCAGATGGTGCAGCAATAGAAACAACTCTGAAATGAAGCTAATGGGCTGTTTGTGTTCATCTTTTATTAATTACAGGCTGCTGAGCTCGAGGGAGATCTAGATTAACAGTGGCATATGTGTTACTGATCTCGCTGGCCCGCATCTGCTCACCGTGGCCAGTGTGGGTGGAGGGAAATCCTTCAGCCCTGCTTTTTCCAGCCACTTACACGTCTCCAGCCGCTCCTCCAGGAAGGAGATCTGCTCGCTCAGGGAGTCAATTCTGTCCAGTTGCTGGAGGGAGTGGGACAGTCGGCTGATGGGGTCTGTGCCGACGTCCTCCGGCGCCGATGGCATGAGGTTGTGGAAGGGGGCCAGCACCAGCTGGAGTTTCTGTAGGGAGAAGGGGAGCCGTGAGTGTGTCCCCCCACACCAGGAGGAATGTGGCACCCACCAGGGTGGGCTCCTGGCCCTTTGGTGGCGTTCAAAGGGCTGGAAAAGCCGCGGCGTGGGCGCTGCCGGCGGCGTGGAGCACAGCTGGGATTGCTGCTGGGATTGCTGCTGGGATCGCTGCCGAGGCCAGTACAGTGTTAAAAATAGAGCTGGGGAGGAGGGAAACACTGGCTGTGAACAGCCCGGGGTGGGAGCTGGCTTGGCACAGCCTTGAGCAGCACCAGGGCAGGGCAGAGCAGTGTGCTGAAACTCACCTGCTCCAGCGCTTCCACTCTGCTCTTCAGGTCATTCATTTCTTCCTTCATTTCACTGGAGGGACCTAAAAAAGTGACCAGGGGAAGGTCAGTGAGTAAAAACCTGTTGGGAGGTGAGGTGGAAGGTGCTGGGGAGAAAGAAATCACTGCAGGGCTCAGGCCAAGCTCTGCTGTTTCCCACTCAGGTTCTACCCTGTTGGGACCATCCCCCAGAGCATCAGTTGGATCCAACTCCAGCTGCACGCACTGATGTCTAATCCAGCTGTTAATGCCTCAGGCTTCTGCTGCGGGAGCACCTGCAACAGAGCAGGGGGGTTCTTCAGGTAATGGGGTGATGCTTGAAGGACAAGGTGTCTCATGAAGCCTGGCCTCTTGCACCCATGTTGTCAGGGAGCACCCGGGTCTGCCCTGTCCTGTGGTGGGCACAAGGGGTGGTCCTGCCGAGGGCCCAGGATGGGGGTAAAGGCAGGGGTGGCACGTGCAGGCAGTGCCCTGCTCTCCCAGATGTTTGCTGCGTGATGCCCGTGCCGGCCACAGCGCATTATTACTCACGGTACGAGTTTGAAGTGTCACAGCGCGTACCAAAAGTAATAATGGGCCGTCACCAGCGCCGCTCCTCGTGGCTCCCACACCTGCCCTGTGGGGATGACGATGGTGACGGAGAGAACAGACACATTCGCGGACACCTCGAGCCGCAGGCAGGCTCTGTCCCCATCACGGACGGATTTGTGCGCAGGGCGAGTGGTTTGGGTACGGACAGGACTCCTGGGCCACCGAGGATAAAGCTGAGGGGTTCTGGCCATTGTCCCCTCTCCTGTCACACCTGCTCCAGCCTGTGACGCTGAGTGTTAAATCCAGAGCAGCAATGGGGGGACAGGTTACCTGCTTGGCTGAAGGTGTCCGTGCCGGGCACTGGCACCAGGGGCTGGCACTCCCTGTGGTCAGCAGCGAGGGTGAAGCCGTGCTGGCAGGCGCAGCGGTAGCTCCCGGCCGTGTTGATGCAGAGCTGGCTGCAGCCATGGCTCTGGCCAGCACACTCGTCCACATCTGCAACACGGGAACGGCTCAGTGAGGGCAGGGTGGTGAGGAGGGGGTTGGCACGAGGGGCATGCGTGGCTAAGGGGCTGCAGTGGGACCCCAGAAAATGCCCCCCTGAATGAGCTGCTGTTGGTGCTGGGCACAGCTCCGGGTGTCTCAGCATCACCAGCGCCTGGGACGGCCCCGCTGGATAAACCTGTGCCAAGCCCGGGGGGGATTTGGCCTCGTCCCCTCTGCCCACTCACCCCACAGCAGAGCCAGAAGCAGAAGCCGTGCTCAGAAATGCCCCAGCTGGGGCCAGGCAGCGCTCGGCTCTCCTCCTGGATTCACCGCCGGGGTTTTGGTTCCAGCCGGCTGTGGCGAGGAGCTCTCAGCCTTTCAAGTGTGTACAAAACCCAGTAACCTCTCCCCTCACACGGGGGAGTTCTTCGAGCTGTTCCCACCAAGCAGAGGGAGCTGAACCGCTTCCCACGCCCGAGCGCCGGTTTAGGCAGTGGGAAAATCCTTTCGCCCTGCGCCGGAGTGGGAGCTGCCAGCGATGGGCTCAGCCCTGCCTGGCCCGGCGTGGGTCAATGCCACACGCTCCTCCTCAGCCTCACAGGAGGCTGGAAAGCTGGGAAAAGCTGGGAAATGCCATGGCAGGGGTTTGCACCACCCGATTTCCCTGTGCTGTGAGGAGCAGCGCGCTGCTCCTGTGCCAGAGAGGAGCCTGAAGATTGCCAGGCTTCCCTTCCAGCCCGGGATATTTTCGGTTTATGGATTTAGTCTCTGCAGTAAATGGGTGTCTTAGTTTACAGCAAGAGTTTACAAAGCCTGAGAGAGGTTAGATCACAACTGCATCATCTCAGGATGGCCCCACAAGGTTTCTGTGCTGCAGAAAGGCTTTTGCTGGTGCGCTCACAGCTCTGCCCACGCTCACCAGCAGTGGATGGAAAATGTGGATGCCAGGGATGCCCATGAGGGCTTGGGAGCACCGAGACAGCCAAAGGGAAGCCAGAACTCCCCTGGGAGCCACGCTTCCCATCCCCTCCTGGCATCCGGCATCAGTGCCATAGAGTGGTAACAGGGGTAACACACCAGTGCCCCTCTAAGCAGCACCAGGCATGTCCCAAGGTCTGGTGAGGAGTCACAGCACTAGTCCCTGTCCCCAGGAAGCAAAGGACATCCAGAGCCCTGTGGCTGTTCTGGTGCTCCCCAGGGCAGGCTGTCCCAGCAGCAGCAGGGCAGGCAGCACAGGGGGCACAGAGAGCAGTGACATGGCCAGTACCTGTCTGGCAGGCTCGGCCCATCCAGCCGGGCGGGCAGACACATCTGTCAGGGAAGGTGCAGCTCCCCCCGTTCTGGCACGGCACCCGGCAGAGAGCTGTGAGAGGGAACACCAGCACAGCATCACCCAGCAGCTCTGGGGGTCCTGAGACCTCCCCATCCCACCCTGGGTGCAACACACACACCACACAGCCCAAAACACACCCCAGCACCAGCCCGAGCGCAGCATGGGGTTCAGCTGTCTGGGGTGAATGTGGCACAGGATGGGGGGGATGAGCTGGACCTTGGGTTTGCAGTCTGGAAGGAGGCTGAGGTGCCCACAGGCAGCAAAGACAGGGGGAGGAGGGTGATGGGCAGCAGCAGGCCCTGAGAAGCCGCCGGTGCCACCCTGTGAGCTTGTCAGGGGATGGACTGATTGCTGCTGTGGTTTGCATTTGTTGCCTCCTGACAGCATTTCTCTTCCATTACTGCTGACTTCTGTGGAAAGGCATTACTCACTTTATTTATCCCCTGTTAGCTATAAAGGTAATGAGTGATCCCAAAGGAAAAAGGCCCAAGAGGCAGCAGAGAAAGGCTGGGAATTAATCATATATTCAACCGCATTTGGTTGTGAGGCTTAAAATCTAAATGCTTTCCTAGAGGGAGAATCCACCCGACAGAGTGTTGGCAAATGAGAGAGCTGGTCGTGGGGCCTCCTCTGGGGACAGGAGGGATGGGCACTGGCACTGAGGTGGCCCAGCAGACTCTTACCTCTGTTACAGCTGAGCACGTGGCTGTTGGCTCTGCTCCACCCAGGACAGCACGAGGCCGCGGGCTCAGGCAGCTGCCGGTACCTCTGCCGATAGGCAACCCTGTAGATGGTCCTGCAGGGCAAGGATAGGGCTGAGCTGGGTGCCAGAGCCCCTTCCCCAGCCCTCATCCCCTTCCCTGCACTGGCACCCGCCGCCGGGGCACTGGGAGCATCGTCCCTGTGGGTCGCGGCAGAATTGCCCACTGCTGCAGCCCCCTCCCCGTGCTGGGAGCAGGTGTGTGGCACGGGCAGTGCCCTCACCTGTAGGTGCTGCACAGGCGGTGGCCCTGGCAGGTGGTGAGGTAGGGCTGGTACACGGGCTGGACGTGGGACTCGGTGTAGGCGCCCGTCCGGCTCTGCGGTGCCACGGCACAGACCCTGCGGCTGAGCAGAGGGGACAGGGTCACATCTCCCCAGCCCAGGACGGGGCCTGACAGTCCCTTTCCATGGAGGGCGAGGGAAATGGCAGTGCCTAATTGCCCCAGTGCCCTGCGAGGCCACTTCAAGCTGTTTGGGGGCAGAGACACAAATCTGGAGCGCTGCAGGCTGTGCAGGCACTTCCTCCCCAGCCCCTGTGCCAAGGCACTGACGCCTCCTTGAGCACTGACCCGGCACGGTCCCTGTCCCAGGGGAGCACTCAGGACCCAAATTTAGGGATGATTTACTCATTCCATTCATTGTCTCCCTTCCCCTAAAATCACTCACTTTCTGCGTGGATTTTTCCTTTCCGGGGCATTCCTGAAATGGATGCCCCTGTGGTCACCAAGAAATTAATGATTTCACAGGAAGGGTCAGACTCACCACAAAAAAAAATTAGATGAAAGGGGCCCTCCTGTTATCCAGACAAAAACTTTCCCAAGGTTAACAGCCAAAGTGGTCTTGGTTAAGTAACCTCTTTTTCAACATTTTCCAGCCCAAGCAGGTCAGTCCCACTGAGGAACTCATCTCAGCCTCCCAGCTCAATTAGAAACTAAAATAAAAAGCCTGGGAATTAGCATGGACATCAGATGGCTTCCATTAACTCCAGAAAACCCCTCTCAGCCTCGTGATTAATGTTATAGAGGATGCAATTTTTAAATGGCAATTGTTTGCTTTGTGGAATTTAGAATAAAGCTCCGGCTGCAGCCTGTGCGTGCGAGTGAGGAATTCAGCTGTGGTTTTGGTCCCCACCAGAATGCGAAAGGTTTGACGCTGCAGGAGCATTTTGGTGTAAAAACAAACTTTCCAGAAAATGTGGGCTGTATCTGGGGGTCGAGGTGGAGCTCCAGCTCCTCTTGGCTGGGGAAGAAACTGGGGCACAGAGCTCTGGGGTTCTTCAGAGCCAGCGGGAGCTGAGCCGTGCCTGCCCAGGCTGTGCTGGGAGCCAGGGTGCCAAGGCAGACCCATTTCCCAGAAAGAGAAGGGGAATTGCTGGAGCTGCCACTCCTGGGCTTGCAGGACCACGAACCACAACAACACCCCGGGGAGCACAGGGCACAGCAGGCACCATCCCACCAGGGAATTCCACCCCTGTGTCCCCTGGATGGGGCGTCCATCAGAGCTGGGAGCTGCATCCTCCTCTGATGGGACCTGCATCCTCCTCTGATGGGACCTACATCCTTCTCTGACAGCTTGCTTCACAAGGCTCAATCCATGTGACAGCAAGATTTCACACGTATTTTTGTGAAGGATGCCCTTGAAAGAGACAATAATAATTCCTGAAGAGCTCAGGGCCTGATCACCTTTTGACTGTCACGGACGAAAAGCCCAGAGTGTCTTTCTGTCCCTGCCTGGAGCTAAATGGGCTTTTCCTCTGAGAGGATTTTTAGCTTCAGTGACAAAGCAAACAGCCATCAAAGGGCTGCCAGAGGGTTTTCCCACCTCCTGGCCAGCCTGGGGAGCTGCCCATGTCTGTGCCACCTGCAGAGGATGCACCTCACTATGACATGCAGACGGGCACACCTGAGACAAAACGGGGCCTTACCCTGCCCGGGCAAAGCCATCGGTGCTGGTGGTGCTGAGGATGAGGAGGAGTCCTGAGAGGAAGCAGCCGAGGTGGCACATGTCCTGTCCCTGCCACAGCACCCCGGGCTGTGAGGCACGACCGGGTCTCGCTCTTCGGTGGGATGTGCTGGCTCCTACCACATGTCCTGTCCTTCAGCGTGGAACCCTGCAACCAGGAGAAGAGGCTGTGAACACGTGATGTCCATCCCCAGCTGGTGACATCTGATGGAGTCGCGAGGACAAACCCCTGGCAAGGTGGGAGCTCCTCCAGCCACAAACCCACTTTTCCCCACTTGTCTCAGTGTTGTGGCAGTGCTTTACCCCAGGGGATGCCTGGAGATGCAATCACAGCACCAGAGCCCCCACAGTCATGTGTCAAGAGACAGGGAAGGGACCTGTGTCGCCTCAAACACGCTGCCAATTCCAGGCAGCAAGGGCAAAACAATGGCCTGTAATTTCTTAATCCACACAGCATTGGAAAGCTGTGTGTTCCCACCACATAACACACTGAAATCTGATCTTCTTCTCTTTAAAATACAAATTCATGCCAGAGAAAAGGGCTGCAAGGGCCATATGTACCGTCTGCAGAGTCAATCTGAGGCACAAATAAAGAGGTTTTGATTTTCTAGCAGAGGACAAATATGAAACAAGGCTGAAGAAGGTCAGTAACAATATCTTATTTAAACAGTATTGCATTTAAACAAACCAGTTGGCCTCCGGATGGCAGCAGCTGAAGGAGGAAGAAATAAAGAAACCCACCTTAAACATACACCAAGTAAAGGAAGAATCATTTGCCCTGATTAAACCTTGAGAAAGGGGAGGCAACACAACAAGAAACCTCCTTTTAAGACTGCAAATATGGTGACTGCAAACCAACTTTCTAAAATCCACAAGTGTTGTGGGATGAGACTTAGAAAGTTGCAGGTGGATTCCCAAACTCCATTAGGAGAATTCCTAACTCTGAGACAAGTTGCTAGGGATAACCATCACATATCTGTAGACCCTACAGGCCTCAAAGCCTTTCTGCAAGGCACTCGGGATCATCCTTTCCTTTGTGCAGGTGGAGAAACTGAGGCATGGAAAGATGGAGGCTCACAGCTGGAGAGAAAGCAGTCTGGTGCCTTCCTGCCCCTTTATATCAAACATCACGTCCCATTTCCACGCAAGCCCAGGTTAGAGGGTGTAAGGAGGATTTTGGTGCTATAAAGCCTGTAGTCCTCCATTCGCCTCCAAACATGGCAATACATTTCATCTCCTAATGACTGATTTATGGTATCTCCACCGTGAGGAAAGCAAATCTCGCTTGGCCTGCAGGGAAGTTTTTTTAAAGTAGCAGAGAAGGTTTTTCTCCCCAGTGCTCCTGGAGACATCCCAAGGATGCTGGTGCACACTGACTCTGCTCTGCTCTGTCAGCCAGCTTTTCCCAGGGCTATACTGGGACACACATTTTCCCTACAGCCCCAGATCCCAGGCAAGCGCTGCTTCTTCTGAAGTCTGCAAGTCAAACTCTGCCAACCATCTCCATCCTCCCACAGGATTCCCGTGACTGCCATTGGAGCTTTCCCTGTGGGGATGGCAAGAAACACAGGGCATGAGCCTAAAATACAGACGGTTTGTTTGTTCACTTTGAAATGGAGCAGCACTACCTCGAGTGGTCAGAGGATCCCTCTGGGTCATAAAATTATGGCTGCTTCATACCAGGAAAAGCTGCAAAAGTGGAAAACATGATAGGCTACACTTGTGTTTTTTTTATGAGTTTATGAAAATCAACCTCTTTAAAGCTGCTGAAGGTTTTCCAGCCTGTTGCCACTACATATTCTAATAGTGCTTTTTTAAAGCACATACCTTAAGGAAAATATTTTTATGCTTAAGAAATAAATAGATTTTTGTCACTGCCTTTCTAGTCTCTCAAATGCAGAGTTGAAGCCCCATGGTCTGGCAAGTGAAATTACACAGGTGCCTCTGAGCTTTTGCTGTTTCAGGAGTCAGCAAAGCCTCCTTGGCTGGCCACGAGCCCCTGTGAATCTGGGGGTCCTCCTCCCACCAGCCAGAAACATTCCCTGGACTCTCCTAAGTCTGCTCCCCCTCCTCACCTGCCACAGCAACCAGCGGGAAACACAACCCAGCGTGCGAGTGAGCAGCACTTTGCCCAGCCTTGCCCATGGAACCAAGACTGAAACTCCAGCTGATGGCAGCAGGAGGGATCAGGCTCTGCCTGCAAAGGGATGCAGGGAATCCAGCCCCTCGGGAAGGCGCAATAAAGCTCCCAGGCTCACTTTTCCAAACAGCCTGGCCTGGTTCTGCAGCTCAAACCGCGGCTCCAAACCGTGCACTTGCCCTGGGCTGTGCCCTTGGAGCCAAACCCTCCTGGAGAGGGTCAGCACCAGTCGCGGGAGGATGGATTGTCCCGTGGAGACCCCTCCCGCTGCTCCCCGCGCCGCCGGCGACGCGGCACCGCGGGGCACGGCAAGGGGTGCGGGGACACGGGGCGGGACACGGGGATGCGGGACACGGGGATGCGGGCACCGTGGAGAGGGACACGGGGATGCGGGACACGGGGATGCGGGCACCGTGGAGAGGGACACGGGGATGCGGGACACGGGCATGCGGGCACCGTGGAGCGGGAAGAGGGAAGTGGAACACGGCAGAGGGGGCTACAGGGGTACGGCACAGTGTGGCGGGGCACAGGGACAGGACACCGCGGGGGCTGCGGGGACACGGACGTCACGGGATGCTGCANAACACGGATATCCCGGGGGGTTGCAGGGAGCCGGAGGCCGCGGGAGGCTGCGGCGATGCCGGTGCCCGGGGTGTCCCAGGATGTACAGAACACGGATATCCCGGGGGGTTGCAGGGAGCCGGAGGCCGCGGGAGGCTGCGGCGATGCCGGTGCCCGGGGTGTCCCAGGATGTACAGAACACGGATATCCCGGGGGGTTGCCGGGACGCGGGGCGGCCGGCGCAGGGATGCTCATCGCGGCCGCAGCAGCCCCAGCCCCGCTCCCCCCGGCGCTGCTCCCCGGGCCAGGCGGAGCCCTCCCGCCGGCCCGGCACTGCCCGCAGCCCCTCCGGTGGCCCAGGGGTCCCCCCCCGGCCGCATCCCCGCTCCT
>VWZG01012370.1:398686-425259 GCA_013396735.1 Grallaria varia | reverse complement strand
AGGGACAGGGCAGGACCCACCGAGGGATCGGCTCTGGATGGGGGGATCCTGCAGGGACAGGGCAGGACCCACCGGGGGACCGGCTCTTGGCCGAGAGGGTCCTGCAGGGACAGGGCAGGACCCCCGAGAAGGCTGGTCGTGGCATGGGGACCCCCCCGCCCCGAGGAGCCCAGCCCGCGGAGGGGGACACGCCGGTGTTGTGCCCCCGCGTGTTTCCGCCGCCTCGCTGATGTGCCCGGGTTGCAGGGATTGCTGCGGAGCCTTACCTGGTGACCCCGCGGCGGGCTGAGCCCCCCCAGCCCCCCAGCCCGGTCCCGCGTGCCCCACACTGCGGGGCCACGGGGTCCCTGAACCCCCCGAAAGCCCTGGGCGGGCAGGGGGTTCACAGCCAGAGGCAGAGCCCCCAGCGCAGCACCCGCCGCTCGCCCGTGGCTCGTGGTCCACCACCAGTGTCTAGGGCCAATTTATTTCCTCTTTGCCACAAAGCCTTGGGGCTGTTCCGCATTGTCCACGGGCACGGACAATGTGAAGAGGAGACCCCATCGTTGCCCAGGTTAGAGACCTGGTCCAAAGCCTCCCTCCGCGCCCCGCTAATCCCCCCGAGCTCATTACACGGCAAAAGCCCTGCCGAGGCCAGAGATGAGCTGCCAGGCCAGGGAGCCTGGATTCCAGCGATCCCTAAAGGCGGACTCCGGGATTCCAGGCTCTCCCAGCCGCGGAGCGCTGTGAGGATCGACCCCGAGGGACACCCAAGGGTGACACCCTGGGCTCAGCCCCGGCTGCCCGCCACCTGCCCCGGGATGGCTCAGGCAGCCCCACCCCAGCTGCCTACAGGCTTCTCCTCTTAAATGCTCCGTTATTTATCAAAGCGGGTCGGTTTGTGCCAAAATGCCACTTGTTTCGTCTACATTTTTGTCTGGAAAATTAGAGCACAGAGGCTTATTGTTTTTCAAATGACTTAGGCGCCTGCCCATGCACGGAGCCATTCTCGAAGATAGCAGGGATCTGATGTGCAAATGAATGGCAGGATACAGCCCCCTGGGAATATTTGTTCCCATTAAGTTTAACAATTTTTTTTGGAAAGCATGTAAGCATTTAAAGGAAATATTTACCAGTTAAACAATAATAACGCCAAAAGAGCAACCGAGACCTCTGGCCCATCCCCTTAATTTCCTCAGGGATACGCTGAGGCTGCTGATGGACCTGGAGCTGTCTCGGGTGGGGCTGCGCCCTCTGGGGAAGGGGATGGGCGCTGGTGCTCTGGAGTGGGGCTCTCAGGTTGGACCCACGTCAAGGAGCTTTGGTGGCATCCTCCCCGAGGAAGGGAACTGAAGGGAACATGCTCTGGGATGTGCTGGTGGAGATGATGCTCCATGCCACGGGAGAGGGAATCCCTCCCAGCAGCCAAGGAAAGGCTTGCTGGTGCTGGTGGAAGCAAAGCTCCCCGTTGCGCAGCACCTCACACAGCACACACGGGGTTGCTCCCACCGTGAATCCATCCATTTTACCTCCCGGGAATGATTTCAACTTTATCTCATGAACACGAAGCAGGGGCAACTTTTCCCAAGATCCTTGAAGGAATGGTAATTATCTTGGTATGCAGAGAGTGTTACTGTTTCTTCTGGTGAACAGAGCCTGAATTATTGTCTAATAATTACAAAATGCATTTGGAAACCAATGGAAAGCTTTTCTGTCTGGCCATACTGAAAGCACGGGATCTCATCCTGCAGCCAAGACACTCACCTTGTCCACAGTGCTCGGTCATGTGTCCCGGGCAGGGATCCTTTCCTTAAGGAGCATCTTGGTTTCTTACTGTCAGGACAGAAAAAGCCCACTGTCACACACTCCCCTTGGCAGGCAGGCCGACACCGGTGACCCAGCCCTTGCCCACAATGGGCCTGGTGTGGGATGCCCTGGACACTCCCAAAGGTGTGGAGCTGTGGAGGATGAAACACTTGTGGAGCGGGGTGAAGGATGAAAGCAGGATCGTGGCCCCAGAGCCCCTGTGGCATTGGCACTGAGCTCCCACCGCTGGTGTGCCAGAGGGGCGCGGGCACTGTGACACCATGGCAGGGCACAGGGAGCCCCCCAGGGCTTTGCTGAACAGGATCTGTTCCCTCCAGCAGTTTTGCTGGTGCCCAAGGCTGGGATTTCCCAAGAACCGGGGAGAACGGGGTGCCGCATTCCTGCTGCCACGATCCCAGGCATATCCAAGTTCCCTTACACTGATTTGTGACCCAGTCTGCTGCTCCCCAACACTCTATTTGACCATCATCGGTAGACACAGACTCTCGTTTAAGGACAAACATCCCTAACTGCCCAGGAAACCTTTGTCTGAGTCCCTGGGATCCCAAGTGTAAATTTGATGGTGAGGAAGAGGATGGATTCATCCTTCAGCTCCTTGCAGGACACCACCACCCAGCCCAGGACCAAGCACAGACCATCTTCCAGGGTCTCTGTTGGAGCCTTCTCTGCCATTAGCCAGTTATTCCCTAAGTGCACCCAGCACTTTAAAATTCTGCCAGGATTTTAATTGCAAAATGTTTGCTTTTTACTGGGTCAAATCTTTGCTCAGGCAAGTACCCATGTCAGCTGCTAAAGAACTGCATATAGTCCATTAAAAGAGCATTTAATCCTCCACTCTTAGGGAAGGTTCCGTGTCTTATGTACTAATATTCATTACGCCGGGAGGAAATCCCCCAGGACACTGCCTGGCAAAGTTCCCCTGGAAGCAGCAGAGTTATGCCAGTTCAGATGAGGGAAGATCAGATCTGTTGGCACTGTTAACGTCGGTGTGATGTGCTTCTGACAAAAGCAGCAAGGGATTTTGGCTCCTGCCAGCAAGGCTGTCTGAATTTGAAGTCCTCCCCTGACCAGTTTTTACATTTTTCCCCCCAGCTTTCTCCCTGGCGCACTCGAAGTGTACTCCCACGACATCTAATATTAATGCTTGTCTCCAGGCCAAGAAAGAAATGTTCCTGCCCAAGCTCCCTCTTAGATTTAGCAATGTCAAAGCCTCCTTGTCTCCCACTGGTTTCACCACCAGTGTGAGCTGTGAAGGACACCGAGTGCTGGCCTGGAGTAGGTCTCAGGCTGAGCACTGGGCTGGCTGTGAAAGTGAGATTTTCACCCACCTTCCTGTTTCCTAGAGCCTGTCCCATGGACCTGCCAACCCACTGCACGTGCCCGGGCATCCTGAGAGCATCCGTGGTGGATTGAGGGATGGACTGTGGGCACGAAGCAGCAGGAGAACTTGGAGGGTGTGAGGTACTGGGGCTAGGGGAGGGGGACTCAACATTGTTCTGGCTCTGTAGGCATGAAAAAGGAATTATAACACAGAAGAATTCATAGGAGACCAGCACTAAAGTCCCACATGAGGAACCCTCTCTTAAGAGAGGAGCACCTCCATGCCATCCCAGAGAACGGGATGTGCCCAGGCACACGAGCGCTTCCCCAGACTGGGGCAGAGCTGCTGCAGTGGCAGATGGATGAGGAGACAGGCAGGAGAGTGACACACATACAGATGCAAAACTTTTCAGCTGCTACAAGCCCTGGCTGACCCCGTACCTGCTGCCTACAATGGGCCCTCGCCGGCCTCCGCGGGGGTCTGACACGGGACTGGAAGCACTGGCTAAAGCAATAGGAATTCTTGGTGCTTCTCAAAAAAAGGGGGAATGGCTTTTCCTGTTCTAGGACAAATTCTTCTGCTCAGGTTTTTCATAAAGCTGTTTGTAAACTTTACATTTCAATTCAAGCTTTGGAGCAGCCCCTGTTCTGCAGAGCTGGGTGAGGAAAATGACCTCCCACTATTCTATTATGTCCTCTATTGTTCTCAGCTGCATCAGCTGCAGACCAGTTATCTCAGTGGAAATCTAGATGAGTCCACTGATGGCAGTGGGATAAAAACAGGTCAAACCAAGAAAAGGACTTGGCCCGTAGCTCCCAGTCTGTTGTCACCAGTGGCCCAGGGGTCTGTGTATTATAATAGAGATCTGAGCCTCAAAAAGTGGAGGGGTTTTTGTGCCTGAGTAAAGACTTCACAAGCACTAAGTGTCTCAGGACCAGTGTGTTATAACTTAAGGTGACCATGGGGACAACCAGCAGCTGAGCTGTAGCTGTGCAGAAACAAACGCAGGAACAGGAGGACATCCCATAGCCAGGTTTATTTTCCTTTGCGTGCACACTTGAGCTCTTATTTACATTCAGAGGAGGCAGCAGTGGCTGCAGTGTAAAAACTGGGAAATGATTCATCCCACCCAGAAACAAACTGAATTTTGCAGCTTTCTGTGAAATTTCCCTGGCAAAACACGGTCTTAGTCAGCAAGGAATGGTCCCCATCCCCACTTTCCCAGTGAATCACTCCAGAGGATCTCATGGGAAGTGCAGTGGGATAGCTGAGAGTGGCAGGACAGAGAGCGAGAAAACAATTCTGGCCATCCCTTTCTCTTTCCAGAGACACTTTCCTTTCCCTGTCTGGTCAGAGACCTCTCTAGCCATGTTTTTCCATGGCCTCCTGCTGCTGGTGGGATCCAGGCAGGTCCATTTATCCTAATTTGTTGCAGTTTGTAAATCTGCCTCCCCCGAGCCAGCCCCATCTGCAGCAGCAGACCCTGGGAAATGGCTCAAAGGAGCCTCCAGACCAGATTCAATTTCTCTTCCTTACCTCCAGGGAAAGTTGTGAGAGGCGGTAGTGCAAAAGCAGAGACGGGGGAGCAACTCCATGGGCAGATCCCAGGGAAGAACACTGGGACTCTGCCAGGGCAGGCTCGGTGTTTCCCGCTGCTGCCCAGAGGTGAGGGGGATTTTTGAGGATGCTCAGGCTCCAGCCACCACATCTGGACTTCCGCCTCGCACAGCTTCCCAGTCCAGTCTTAAATTAATTTTATCACCAGCAAAAGCCTTGTTGCTGCTTCTTATTTTTCATTCTGTGCTCAGTGAATTCATTCCATGAATATTAGACCCTTGCATAAATTACGACAAGTTATTGCTACCCAGAGCCATTCACTGGTATGGTTCTGCTCCATATTCCCACGCAGCCAGCCAGTGCCTGGGTATCCCAGCTGCTCCTTTATCCCAAAAATACCCCGGGTGCCTCACTGAAAGCCTCCTGCTGCACTATGTAATGCCACAGACTGGGACAGCACGATCCACAGGTAGCTGAAAACAGGCAGCATGAAAATCAGCCGCCTCCTCCGTGGTTATACATTTGGGAGGCTTTGTGGAGCTCCTGGAATGCACATCCAGCACACCCCCGGCTCGGCTGCTTGGCAGGACAAGCCTTGGACCTGTGAGAGCTGGGGATGGTCCCATCCCACAGCCCTGCCCTGCCCCTCATCCTGCCCAGCAGCGCAGCGAGGGGAGCGGCAGGCAGGGATGGACAGAGGGAAGGATGGACAGAGGGAAAGAGAGACAGAGGGAAGGATGGACAGAGAGAAGGAGGGACAGAGGGAAGGAGGGACAGCGTGGGGGGTGATCAGAAAGCAAACAAAAGGAAATGGGAAAGAGCAATGGGAAGTAAAGGAATTTGCTAAGGATTTCCAGCTATCTCCCAGGAATTTGTGCAAGTGTTTGCAGCCTCTGCACACACAAGAGGTAAAATTTACCCACAGAGTTCTCTGCTCCTGGAAAACATTCCGCGTGCCACTGGGGAGTGAATTAAAAATAACAGTGCTGGAAGTTGAGCTCCGCTGTCAGCGAGGCAGACCCAGCCTCACCAGGAGCAGGTGGAGGATGCTCTAGACACCTTTTTGCTCCAAAGGATGCTTTACACACCCCTGCGCTCCAAAAGACCCTTTACATTCTCACACTGCTCCATCTCCAGGGTTCCTGCCTTCATCTCTGCCTCAGAGGGGGCAAAACCACCCAGAGCCTGCAGGGTTTGACCTGGCAAGGCCACGCTCCTGCTGCCCGCAGTNCCCATCCCATCGCATCCCATCCCAACCCACCCACGCCATTCCCACTGTGGCTCTGCGGTACCTGTGGCACCCCACTGTCCCCCGCCGTGCTGGGCCCAGCCCCATGGCCGTGCTCCTGGATGGCTCCCCATGGCCATCCCTGCGCGGCCGCCCCAGGTCCGGCGGGGCCGGGCGCCCACCCTGAGCCCCAGCATGGCCGCTCAGTGGCCGTGCAGAGGCAGGAGGTGGCTGCCGAGGTGGAAGGGCGGCTTTTTATGCTTTTCTTCCTGTATAAATCAGGCCGGGGATGGACAATCCCAGACAGGACTTCCTGAGTGTGTTGTGAGCTGATAAGGGGCGCCGCGAGGAGAACAAACACGGCCGCCCCGCACCCCGAGGGGAGAGGGGCCGTGGGGCGGCACCCCCACGCCGTGCCCACCGCGGACGGACACGGGGGGTTGGAACGCAGAGGAGGGACACACGAGTCCCCGGGGACACGGCGAGGGACGGGCTCCCTCCTCCTGCTCTCACATCAGGCCCGAGGTGGCTCCTGCCCCTGCCCTCCCACCCCGCTGGGGCGCATTTCGGCAACCCCGCCGCAGGCGGCTCTCATTGCCCCTCAGAGGGGGTGCATGGGGGGCGAGTGGGGACCCCCAGAGCACCACGACCTCCCCCACAGCCCGTGCCGAGCGTGGCAGGGCGTGCAGCCACCTTCTCAAGGGGGGCCACCTTGGGGTTACCTTCTGGGGCTCTTTGGGATCCCCTGAAATTTGGGTTACAACACCGTGGTCAGTCCGTTTGGTGGCTCGTCGTCGCTGTCACACTCTGCCCACGCTGGGAAAGAGTGGGCACGTCGGTTTGGGTGACAAAACCCGCAGGACCTCGCCCATCACCTTCAGGGCCAGACAGCACAGGAGCATGAAAACAACTGCCTGCTGCACTAATTTTCAAACCTGTTTTGGGGCAAAGCTGCTCGTGATATCAAATTTAACATATGTGCATGTGTGACCTTGGTTCTGGGTGACCAAAGGAGGAACAACATAGTTTTTAATTGGACTTTGAAACTTTGGCCCAGGTCATGCTCAGAGAGGACACATTTTGGCAATGATTTCTCGACCCTCGAGACCCCCGCAGCAGCCCGTGGGTTCTGCTGCTGTCCCAGCAGAGCACACAGGGTGGGTTTGGGGACACGTGCCCTGTGGGGCTCCCCTGGAGCAGAGCTGTATCCCCAGCTCATGCCGCACGTGCCGGGGTCCTCCCCATTGTGCGCAGGCTCACGGTGAGCACAGAATCACTCCCACCCTGATTCAGCAAAATAGCACTCTGGGCAAGTCCCCTGGGAGGTTGTAAAATATTCCTGTGTTTATTTATATAAATGCATGGCTAAAGAAAGCCCCCTCTTGTTTTCCTTGGCAGACAGGGGTTTCAAGGCTGCCTTTTGCTGCCCATCATCCTCTCCAGCAATAGGTGACTGTACACATCGTGTGCTGCTGGCAGCGAGCATTCCCAGCTGATGGATTCTGTGGGAGCACACCTGCCCAGGGGAGTCTCCTGGAGGCAAAAGACTCTGTGTGTGCTCAGTTGGGCATGAAATATTGTGTGCACGCATTAACCTGGAGGGAGGGTCTGTGTCCCTCTGGTTTTCTGGTTGGTGACGGGTTTCAAGCAGCAGGTCCCTGTGGACAGGCACAGGGTTCACATGGATGGCATGTGCCACCTGTGAGATGAGGCACTGACCGTCATCCGAGTGGATGATGCTCCATTCAGGTCAGAAATGCTGAACACTGGGAGCTCAGGTCCAGAGCTCAGAGCTTCCTCCACCATCAGCAGACACACAGGCTCAGCCCAGGGATGTGCAGAGCCTTCCCAACAGTTCCTGGTGTCCTCCCCAAATTATATCATCCGCAACAACCTTTGCTTGGTCCTGTGCCATCCCTCCCGTGTCCTCTGCCCGGGCATCACTGCAGGTCACGGGCCATGGCAGGGACATCATCCACCCACCCCTCCGTGCACACACAGAGCCAAGCATGGAGAGGGACTGCTCTGGCCTCTGGAGCTGCCGGAGCCAAACGGGACGTGTGGGAAACGTTTCCTGTTTACCCAGCCCTGAGAGCCCTTAGTAGTAGCTGTCGGAGCAGGAAGCGGTCAGCAGGGACCGTGTGGATGAGGGATGTTAAATTTGAAATGGTGACATCTTGCAGAGCCACCGCTGTCCTCCTCGGGCAGGTCGGTGTTGGGGGAGAACCTGGGTGCCAGCCAAGGCTCAGCCATGGTGTGCAGGAAGGAGGGAGGAAGCCAGAGGGTGATGGTGCCATGCTGGTCGTGCCCACAGCCCTGCCTGCACCTCCCATTGTCCCCCAGGCTCCTGCTGGCACCTCCACCGAGGCTCTCCAGCCCCCCCGGCAGCTCCCCAGCCCATCCTGAGGTGACCTTTTGGGCAGCCCATGGTGGCAAGAGGAGGTGGGACCCACCAGGACAGAGCACACGGATGGACAGGCAGCCCCAAGCTGGGACACGTGCTTTTCCAAAGGCTTTTCCCAAGGCTGTGAGCCCCCTCTGCCACTGTCCTGCTCTGCAGCATTCAGGGGCTGTCAGGCGTGAAGTGAGTAGGGGGATGGAGGTGGCTTTAGCCCCTCATTAGCACAGACCAATTAGTGTGGCATGCTGCTCTCCTGTCAGCTGATGTGGCTGCTGTTGGATACACCCTGCCCATGTTGATCCCCTAAGGCTGAGACTGTGTTTGGTTTATGATCAGTTTCCCTCAAGGTTTTTGCTGCAGGAACATTTATGTTGTCTTTTTTTTTTTCCCCTTTGGACTCTCAGCTGCCCCTGAGAAACCAAGTCCTGCCTAATTTGTCTTATTGGCCTTTTCGGGCCGTTCTGTGCCAGCATGGGCTGCTCGTGGTGATGCTGCAGAGAGTCAGGGTTTGAGGGACACCGGGGGCAAGAGCCCCAGCAGCCCCATTTCAGAGTGTTCTTTAAGTCCCCTGTGCCCCCCAGCAGCCCCATTTCAGGATGTTCTTTACATCCCCTGTGCCCCCCAGCAGCCCCATTTCAGGGTGTTCTTTACATCCCCTGTGCCCCCCAGCAGCCCCATTTCAGAGTGTTCTTTACATCCCCTGTGCCCCCCAGCAGTCCCATTTCAGGGTGTTTTTTCCATTCAGAAAACCATTACTGTTAAACAAAACTTCATTAGTGCAGTACCTGGGGAGGTCATGAGTCTGGGCACACGGTGGCTGGTTTGGGAAGGGGCCGTGCTGTGGGGTGATGAGCTGAGAGGACCCACAGGCTTCTGTTTGCAGAGGGGTTTTGGGTCCCTCTGCAGTCCCCTGTCCAGCAGGACCCTCCCCTCAGGCACAAGGAAACAACACCGAGGAAGGCTCTTTTAGCAGAGCTCTTTGGGGTTTATTTGTTCCCTCAGCTCTTTGATTATTAGTATTTTCATTTAAAAGAAGAAAAGAAAAATATGCTTTGAGATGGCTGCCTCTGCCGAGTCTTCCTCTGTTTCCAGCTTGCCCAAGGATCTTTGTGTCTCTATGTTTTTATCTCACAGTAAATGCTTGTTTTATCTCTGACAGTAAGAGTCAGAGACTCCTCATTTTCAACACTTGGGAAGCACCATGGAACGTCCTCCAGGGATGGCTGGATCTGCCTCTGACACTGCCAGGCCCAGGGGCTGAAGATGCTCTTGGAGAGTGGCTGGGTCTCTTCCCCAGGGCAGACTTTCTTTTCCTGCACATCCCTCATTCCTCATCAAAGTCTCTAGTTTTGCAATAAAGACATTTTTCAAGGTCTTCTGACATCCATAAGGCCTCCTCTTCCACCATTTGTACTAGTAGCTTCTCATTAATACCAAAAGCTAATTGCTAACAATTTGTTAAGTAGATATTCATTGCATAAGGACTTGGGGTTGTGATGACAGAAATCTGGAGGTTGACTTCTATGATGCTGTCTTTAAGTAGTGCTTCTTACAGAAGATTGGCAGGTTCTTCCAGGACTTCTCCAACATGGAAATAAAGCCAAAACAAAGGCTCCGTGTGGGACACAGCCCCTGGCCAGGGAAATATTTCTGGTGCAAGCGATGCCTGAGCACACGCTTAAAGCCCTGCACGTGCTCCTGTGCTGTGTCAGAGGCGTGGGGGAGTTCATGCCATTGAGGTCAGCCTGTCCAGGACCATAAATCAACTCCAGCAACATTTAGATTGACGTCAAAAAATCAGCCAGAGCTTACCATGAAGCACCTCGTACCATCTGTGCTTTCCTGAGTCAGAGTCACCCCAAAACACTGCTGAAGCACCAGCACCTGTAAGATGGGAGGGAGACCAAGGTGGGCTGCTCCTGTAAGGCAGTGGTGGGCAGCTCCTGTAAGACCAAGGTGGGCAGTTCCTGTAAGACCAAGGTGGGCAGCTCCTGTAAGACCAAGGTGGGCAGCTCCTGTAAGACCAAGGTGGGCAGCTCCTGTAAGACCAAGGTGGGCAGTTCCTGTAAGACCAAGGTGGGCAGCTCCTGTAAGACCAAGGTGGGCAGCTCCTGTAAGACCAAGGTGGGCAGCTCCTGTAAGACCAAGGTGGGCAGTTCCTGTAAGACCAAGGTGAGCAACTCCCCTGCAGGTGGGCTGAACGACACTCCAGCCCTCACTGTGCTTCATCTGAGCCACCCCCAGGGCTCAGCCTCTCCTCTCACTCTTGACAAAGAGTTCAAGGAAAGCCTGATAAGAGAAGGGGAGAAAGTGAGGGAGACAGGGAGCAGAGACTAAATATTGTGTAATTTGGTGTCTTGCATGCAGGCGGCAAACCCTGGCCTCGGGAGGGGGGGACAAACTCCCAAATTCCTCCACCCTGTGGCAGAGTGGTCTGAGCGACCACTGGGACCCCCAAGGTCAGGGTGGTGGCCATGCCTTGCTGCTGCTGCTGTGATAACATCGAGGACAGAGACGGGAAGGAGCCCAGAGCCTCCCTCTTGCTAAGGCAGCGTGGCAAAGGGCTCCTTTATCTGCCCTTTGGTGTGAGATAAGGTTTCAGTGCCGTCCTGCCGGGGCAGCTTGTATTGCTCACAGATCCCTCCCCTGGCTGCAGAAAGGTATTTGAGCAAGACCATATCTTGGAGGAACCTGCGTGCAATGGAAAGGCACCCAGGGTGGGTTAGATCTGCACCGGGGGGGATCCAGTGCCCCCTGTCCGTGCAAGGACCAAGCACGTTTCCTCAGCCAGTGGGACTGCAAGGACCTCTCTTGTTGCAAATCCCCACGGAGAGGAATTATCACAGACCAAATAGGGACCCAAGTTCTTGGGCTTCTTGCTGGGCTGGGAAACCTGCCCGTTCCCCCCCAGGTTCCCTCAGGTATGAGGAGATGCACTCCCTGCACATCCCTGGTGTCTGCCCAGGAACCAGCTCCCACCCCCACAGAAAGATGGGAATTCATTTTCCATTGCCAAAGCTTCGCTCAGTTAGTCCAGCTGGCCCTTTTTGCACCAGGAGCATCTCTGCAGATGGAGGCATTTATAATCATTCTTTTATTTTTACTCTTCTTTGATAGCAGAGTCCAAATCCGAAATGCAGAACTTTGCTTTCAGCAGAGACCTAAAGTACGAATTTTGAATTCTCTTCACAGAGTAACAACGAATCAAGTAAGGACTCCCACAGACCTGCCATTTATTTCATAGAATCACAGGCTGGTTTGGGTTGGAAGGGACCTTAAAGATCATCCTGTTCCACCCCCTGCCATGGGCTGGGACACCTTCCACCAAGCCCCATCCAACCTGGCCTTGAGCATTTCCAGGGCTGGGGCAGCCACAGCTTCTCTGCCCAGCCTGTGCCAGGGCCTGCCCACCCTCCCAGCTCATCTAATTCTCTCCTCTTTCTCTTTGCAGCCATTCCCCATTATCCTATCACTCCATGTCCTTACAAAAGCCACTTTTCCTGGGCTACTCCATCCTCCACCAAAGTCCTGAGGGCTAAGAGCCTTCCTCCTCCTCCTCCTCCTCTTCCTCCCAACCTGCAGCCCAAAATTTCTTTCCCAGTAAATCTTACTGGTCATTGCAGACAACAATAATTGACATTTCATATCTGACCAGTTGCAGAACAAAGCACTTAAAACTGATTAAAAGTTTTCTACCTCGAAAAAACCCCAACACTTGGTGTATGGAAAAATGCACTCCAAGGGCCAGTTCTGATCTCATTGTGTGGAACTGAGTCCAGCACAGGTCTCCATGGAGAAGACCTGAATGATGGACAGGACGTTACCCTGATGGTGTTCTACAGGAGTGATTAAGCCAAATAACATGAGTTGAATAGAGCTCAATGTCCTCTTCATCAAATTAATAAGGTGTGTAATCGATAAGTGTCTCCCCAGTAGTGGATTGAATGCCCTGGCTTAGAAGTCCTACCCAGGAAACCTTCTTGGCTTTTCTGCTGACCACACTGGATTTCAGCAACATAATAGAGAAGTGGAATTCAGCCTCAAAGTCAGACAGTGAATGCAGAAGTCAAGATTTAGGAAAAAGGTACAAAAAAAGAACTGTTGATACGTCTTTTCTCTGACACGTCGCAGTGTAGCAAAATGGCCACTGCCTTTATTTTGTTTAATCACTTATCTCCATGGAGGGAAGAGGAAATTCCCGAGAACGCATGATCGTTAAAAATATTAGCCAGGGCCTGGTGATTATTTTTGGTAGCTAAAAATTTCCTGACTGAGGGGTTTGGGTTTGCATTGGACTTCAGTAAATGTTTTAGGATCACTTTCATAAATACCCATTATACTCAAACCAGTGGGCAGTTTCCAATTCAGCTGGGAAGGGCGGGGATATGTTTCTCTTTCTTTTGTTCTGCCCTGCCGCATGCTAAAGTGCATCGAGCCACACTGAATTAGCAGTTAGCTATTTTCTCGTATCCTTAAATAAAGGACTAGTTCACACAGTCAGAAATCTCTGTTTCCTTTCGGGCAGGAAAAAGGAAGTGAATGCGAGGGGCAGATTTGGAGTTTGCTTGCAAGAACAATTGAACTCCCATCCAGAGGGGAAGGGGATCTGCGTCAAGAGGAATTCACTTTTTTTTTACTTTTTTTTTTTTTTTTCCCTTCTGGCAGGGAAGAGAAAATGACCTTTAGTTTAAAAGCCTGAAAGAATAAAGGTCTGAGCCTTTGGAGCTGCCTGCACAAATATAGCCGTGAAGGCTTTGTCCTGGCAAAGGGCTCCCGTGGCCGCTCTCGCCGTCGTCCTTCGGGGGGCCCGGCCATGGTCACTTACCCGAGGTGAAGGGCAGCACCCAAACCTGGCAGCAGCTCCTGCCCAGGAGGGACAGGCCCTGGGTATTTTTAAAAAATATTTCCCATTTTTCTCTTTGTCCCTCCCCAGAGCTGCCAAGCTGGAGGGTCGGATGAGACTCGCTGGATGGGATTTAGTGGATCCCTTTGCTTTTCTCTCTCAAAGTCCTCCTTAGAGCTGTCTGGACAAGCAGGCAGGGCATCAACTCCACCTTTTACGTGGCCAGGACCTCATGCTGGCCCCATTTGGGACCTTTTTTGGCAAACCACGAACCCTCTCCCAGCCTCTCCGGGAAGAGGAAGTGAAGTGAGGCCTCAGGGGCTTGACCAAGCATCAAAACATTATCTGTGTGGTCTCATCCAAACCATTTTAGTCCTCACCACTACTTTCCATGTTAGTGGGACTTGAATATCTCCACAGTACTTTTCCCTGTATTTTTTCTCCCCCTGTGCAAGCCAGATCTCCAAGGAATCTCCAGAGCAGGGGAATGCAGGGGTTGAACCTTGCTAGGATGCTTCAGCATCCCATCTCCTGGGGCATTGAGCACTTTGGGATGTTGAGCCCCAGCATCAGTCAAGGGGAGCGCCCTTCCTGTGGTCCCCAGCACTTCCCCAAAGAAATCCTGGGAAAGGAGCCTTAAGCAATGACCTGCTGCAACCAGGGGACTCATCACCCTTGCCTCCTTCTCACACATCAGTCAGACCTGTGCTGGACCCCCAGCAGGACTTGCAGGAGGGGTTCCTGCCCCAAACCCACAGCTCGCATCCTCCATCCTGCAGCGAGAGCATCACTTTCCCAGGCCTGCCTCCCTCCAGGGCTGCAGGTAATAAACAGGGCCCCAAGGGAGCACAGGGGATCCAGCTACACTCCAGGTTCCCACATCCTCACACGAGCTCCTTGGAGCAGTTTTTCTCCCATCCAAGCAAAATATTTGCTCGGAACGCGGAGCCGCGGCTGGGCAATGTCAGCAGCAAATGTCAGCAAGTGTCAGCAGGGGAGAAACTAATTAGACAAAATGGGCCAAATTTCTCCTGGGAGGAGCTCCTCCGTGATCACTGCGGGAAGGATGAACGTGGCCTAACGGTTAAATTGATTATTTTGTGCTCTCTTGTTGCCTCTGTCCTGGTTTAAGTCAGGGGCTCACCGGGGTCTGGTGAGCAACGTGGGCAGGGACCGCCCTGACAGCCCATCACAGACACCTCGGAGCTGAAATCACCTCTCAGTGCTAAAGCTGGGGTTCTACAAATATATTTTTGGCAGGCTTCCACTTTTCTTCTCCCGGGGTGTCCGTGCTCAGGGCGTGCAGCTGGAGGGACACAACCAGGGCTGGCAGAGACCGAGAGGCACCAACACAACTGGTTCTGAACGGGTCAGGCACCGTCCCTGCTCAGGTCAGGTGTCTGCAGAGGCAGGCACTGGGCAAAGGGGCATCTGGGATGACTCAGGGCTCAAGGAAATGGTGTCACCTCCAGCCCTGTGCAGCAGCTCTGCTCCCTCACTCCACCGCTGCTGCCAGACCCAACGCGCCGTTTTAATACCCTTCACTACCAAAACCTTTGGGCCAAACTTCCCCCAACTGAAGCCTGATTGAGGTTTCAGGTCCTGCTTACGGGTTTGTTGGCATCAGGGGAGCCAAGCTGGGGAGCCCATCTCCGTGCCCATGTCCAGCCAGGACGTGAGCAGAGCAGCAGTGTGAGAGGAGCGCAGAGATGGGACCATCACAGTGCACCACAAATGGGGCAATTTGCCTGCCCCGTGTTTTTTTATTCTTATTTCTGTTCCCCTTGGTCTCCCAGCATGGAGTCCATAAAGGTAATTCATTAACCTGCAGGAATGAGGAGGCTGAAACTTTCCCCCCAGCAGCAGGTTGTGATGCCTGTGTTGGGGACAGGCTCCGGAGCCGTGCCAGCCGTGCAGGGGATGTGTACACAGCTCCCAGGGAATGCACCCTCCCAGCAGGAGCCTGGTGGGTGGGAGGGATGCAGAGGGACAAGGGAAAGGCACAGAGTCCAGGAGGGCCCAGTTGGATGGTTAGCACTGGGCTCCAGGAGGTGTTTTGTTCCCCTCACAGGAAGGATGGGTTTAGCAGAGTCACAGCACTGGGTTTGGGACTCCAGGACAGACTGGGAGAACAAGGGATTTTGTGATGGGACCAGGTGGAATGCCCAGGTAGTTTGTGACAGGGTTCTGAGTGCTTGAGCGAGGCCAGGGACAGTGGCAGAGCTGGAGTTGCAATGAGTGGAGCCCCAAGCACCCACAAGGCTGCCAAGTCCCCCCGTGGGGCTGGAGTGAGCTCATTCCCTCCCCAGCCCTTGATTTGTCCATCAGAAGCAGCAGAATCAGTCCCAACGAAGGCTGAGCAGACACTGGATTTTCTACCCCGATCCCAGTGCCCAAGTGCCACTCAAGTGCCCCGACAAAGAGGATAAACTTGTGTAGCAGAAATGCTGGGAGCGACCCAACATTGACTGAGCAGCAAAAGGGCATTTTCCCTTCACTCCCGAAGGATCCAGGGCTCCAGGAGGCATCTGGAGGCTGTGCCAGTCCAGCAGGGAGCCCTCGGCTGCTTTATTCATAGAAATCCAGCCTGCACACCAGCCCTGGAGCTGCTGCCTCCCTGGCACTGGCCCAGGGAGGGTCTGTGCTCTGAGCAAAGGAGCAGGGCAGCTCAGGCACCACGGCCAATGTCACAGCGGGAGCGAAAACATCGGCACCAGCAGAGCAATGGAGCCATTGGAGCAGGACCTCGTCACGTGCCCAGGTCCTCCTGCTGCACAGGTGAACAGTTCAGGTTGGATCCTCTTATTTTCCATAAACACACCGGGTTTTTAATCCTGGATTTGCAGGAGAGCGCTGCTGGGACATTGCTTTGAGCTCGAGTGTCAGCCTTAACCCTGAGCTTTACTGCGATCGGTCCCAGGTACAAAGCCAGCAACACTCAGCAGGTTCTATGTGAGCACAAAAATTGGTTGGATCAGGATTCCTGCAGCACACAGTGAGCGAAATTACATGTCTATTACTTCGGAATTCCTTTTCTTTTTCTTTTTTTTTGTTGCTCTGTTTTGATTTTGATTGTTTTTCTATCGTAGGAAGCGGGTCACAGATTGGTTGTGACATACCCTGAGCTGATTCTGTGGAAAGTCTGTTTTCAAAAGGAAACATTGGCCATCTTACTCCCAGCTTTGATTTGCCTGTCCCTGCTCGCTCACCACAGCTTGTTCTGCGCCGTTAATAAGAAAGATTCTTTGCACAGAGCCAACCAGCAATTGTGCCCAAGTGATTTTGTTCAAGGAATAAAAAGCACACTCACTCCACATTTGAGATGGCATTTGAGATGGGGGAGTTTGAGAGTTCAGTGGGGAACATGGCAGAGAAAAAACATTCTTGTGAGGAGCTATTTCAAAAGAAAAGAAACAAGAATCCAGAAGAGATAAGAAAATGAGTGTTTGCAGAATCTGGGAGAGCCCTGTGCAGAGGGATGGAGACAAAGTACGAGAATGCACTTTATTTGTGACAAGCTTTCCGTCCTGGGCAGCCAAACAGGACATCCTGCTTCAGTTCTCCTTCCTCTCTTTAATTAGAGTTGCGTTCAGGACACTGCCATTAATGTCGTCTCAGCATTTCCATGACAAAGCCCTGTTTTTACAGGACTTCAGGAACTTGGCCCTAGAGAAATCTGCTATTAGGGTAGGACCGCTCAGCGCAGGGCCTGGGGCAGGTTTGCAGGCAGTTGCTGTGACATTTTCCATCACAGAGAGCCGAGTGGACCCGTCTGGGACATGGGAGATGGGAAGGAGATTGAACCCCATCTCCAGGTGTGGTGGGATTAGGGGTGCCCAAGCAAACATCTCCACTTTGGATCTGAAACACCTCTCTGACCGCCATTAAAAACCACACCACTCCCATTTCCAAATCTGTAAGTCACCGTGGAAACCTCTGTGTCTTCAAATAATTTTATAAAAGAAAAGCAGATTCTTCAGCAATGATGTTTTCACTACTTGAAAGCAGGGCCTGGCGACAGCCCCTCTGGTTGAACTTGCCCCATAAATGGGACCCCTAAAACCCCTGTGACACTGGCAGGGCACGTCCCCATGGTGTTGCACACCCGGCCCACCCCAGCCCGGGACAGCAGCAGAGCAAACAGGACCCAACACAGTCGTAAGATTGTTAAAAGGAGCTGAAACCACAGTGGGCAGCACTGGCAGAGAGCCTGGCTGACCAGTGAGCTATAAAACATCCATGTTTGAAAGAAGCTGAAATGCACCTTAAACACCAGGACAGCCTGGGAGAGTTAAACCGGCTCTAGTGATAAAGCAAATTCCTGTCGTGCCTGTGGTGCTGTATAAACTCCTTCCTTCAGGTCTCCGTGGCAGAACCTGGGGTTTGGGCACTGGCTGCGAGCACACAGGCAGGAGAAACCCTCATTGCTGTCCCACTGTGGGCACCACGGGCCCCGTGCCACCAGGCCAGGCAGACTGTGTGTGGCTGAAACACAGGTGGCACAAGAGCAGGAGAAGCCACATCTCAGCCCAGCCAATGCCCCTGGGGCTGGTTTTGGCTCGAGAAGTGCTAAATATTATTAACAAAGAGAAAACACTTTTTTTTTTCCATGGTGGGGAAATTAGTCCTTCCCACTGAAAACATTAGTGTGGTTCTTCCACTGCTAAAGGGAGAGCAAATGGATTCCTTTGTTCCTGTTGCAGCCCCAGGTGCATCGCTGGCATCCAGAGTGGAGCGGGCTCTGGAAGAAGCTGTAAAGCAACATTTCATCACAGGATACTCCAAAGCAGACAGGGTTAAGCTAACATCCTTTTACCACTAGTCTTTCACTTCCCATTTGAGGGAAGAGGATCCAATGGTCCTGCACCCTGTAGGAAGGCTGTGCTGGGGGATGCCCTCCCTGTGCAGCCAGCCCTGGGTCCCCCTGAGGCTGCAGCAGTGGGGCTGTGTTTCTCTGCCACTTTCCTGCACGGCCAGGCTGGTGCATCTCCTGTCCCAGGCTCCCATGCCAACTAGCCAGGGGACCACGTGCAATTCCCTGCCTTTTCCCACTCCCGCTGCCACCCCACAGCTTTGATGCCTTGGGGGTCTGCTGACGAGCAGAGTCAGAGAAATAATCTGATTTAAGCAAACTAACGGAGTGAAGAGACAGTGGAAAGCAGCTGTTTTGGGGTTTTCCAAGCGGTCTGGAGCTCATTGACCAGTTTCCCACCTGCTGGAGCAAGCTGCTTTGGGTAAAAACTATTGATGCTCCATTGCCACCCTGACTGATGAGCTGCTCTGTGTAGAAGAAACCCACTTGGCTTGTGGATTTTGGCTGAGGAGATTTAGGATGTGCTGGCACGGGGACGCCCAGGGAAGGCTGGTGGGCTCTGTGCCCCTTCCCAGACCCACCGAACCGCAGCCCAGGCGAGGCAGGGCAGGAAGGGAGCCGGCGGAGATGAGTGTTTCCTGACTCTCCGCAGTGAAACAGAAAAGCGCTGTCACTCAGCGGCCCCCACGAGTGCAGCGGCAAGATAACTCCAGACACAGCCACCATCACTTCCCCCCTTTGTCCCGGGCTTTTTTCAGGCCTTCCTGAGCAGAAACGTCCCATCTCCAAAGGAATGTCATTGCTGCTGGTCACCCACAACATGCCGAGTGGCCACGCTCGCCGCGGGCTCAGCTGGGAGTGGGTGCTCCAGGCATCCTGGTGGGGGAGAAATTGGCAGCCCTGGGCTGGGAGCAGCCACAGGAACCTGTGGAGGAGGCACAAGGCAACCCCACATGGTGGAATTGAACCTCCACGTCCCGCAGTTTCCTGGTCTGAGTCATTCCTGAGCGTAGGACATGAAAGGCCATCGGGAGCTCACGGCAAACAGCACCACTGAGGAGCTGAGGGCAGCCCCAGAGCCACAGCAAGCAGCCCCAGTGTTGTGTCCTACCTGTGCCTTAGGCTCCTGGGGCAGCACAGTCCCCCTCCAGCCCCAGGAGATGCCCCAGCCCATGCCTGGAGGGTGCTCACAGGACTCCTCACAGCTGTGACAGTCCCTGTGAGTTGCCTGTTCCTGTCCCGGTGCCAGTCTGGGCCAGCCTGGCACTGCTGTCCCTGGCAGAGGACACACATCCCCTGCAAAAACCCCACAGGAACCCTTTTGGTCTGACAGGAGGGAGCATTCCACCCCTTAAATGAGGATGCACCTTTCCCCAGGCTTCTGCTCAAAGAGGGCTCTGGGTTTGGCTCTTTGGGTACCGTCACCCTACGGCCACCTCTCTCTGCTCAGTAACGACCCGAGCCAATGCCCGCGGGTGCAGAGGAGCAGCCTCACAGCAGCTGCTCTCACTCCACAGCAGTGTGGGACCAGGGGGTGTCTACAGAAACAAGGGGGTGATAGGACACCCCTCTCGGGCAGCACAGCATCAGTGTCCCCAAAGCCAAGGCTGGAATGCAGCGAGGCTGTTTTATTATCTCCTCCCCCGCCTCTCAAGGACAAAACAATCTAACAGTTGTAGAAACATATTTTTCACTGAGGGATTCTTCGTTAGCGCTCATTTCCTCTCCCGGCTCGTTTCCTGGAAGTGGTTTGTGCTGATGGAGGTGGGCAGGAGCTGCCACGGGATGCACGGGCTGCGTGTGTGTGTGTGCGTGCGGGTGCACACACATCCCTTCCACACGCCACGGCCCAGGGCCACAGCCACGCTTGGAAACACGGGCAGGCAGTGATGGGACAAGGGGGAAGGATTTTAAACCAAAAGAGGAGAGATTTAGATTAGATAATAGGAAAAAATTCTTCCCTGTGAGGGTGGGGAGACCATGGCCCAGGCTGCCCAGAAAAGCTGTGGCTGCCCCGTCGCTGGAAGTGTCCGAGGTCAGGTTGGATGGGGCTTCTGGTCGAGTGGAAGGTGTCCCTGCCCGTGGCAGAGGGGATGAGACTTTAAGGTCCCTTCCAACCCAAAATTTCCCCAATTCTAAGCACCTTGCAGTCAGGTCCTGGTGTTCACAGCCCACATGGTGTTGGAGCAGAATGTGCACAGGCACAGCAAGGATGGCCAGTGGTTCCCGCTGTAAAACCTTCCCCATGGGTGTTTACAGGTCAGTCATAAATATTTGCTCCTGGCTGCAGTTTTCCCAGGAAAGGTTTCAGCCCACGAGCAATAGCTCGCTGAGCCAGTTCTTCCCTGCTTGTTTACCTTTGGAGTTCCCCAGAGTTAAACACAGCTTTATTTCTAGAGCAACTGGAACGCAATATCTATTACCTCCATTGGTTATAATAAAACAATTATGGCAACCAAATAACAACAAAAAAACCCTCGACCCCATAACTGGTGCCACTGGTCAGGCACTGGACTGGCGAGCGAGGGTGTCCCTGCAGCCCCCTGTGGCCTCGGGGGCAGCCAGCCCACCCCAGGCAGGGAGGAGGGAGCTGGCAGTGAGAGGAAAAGGATATGGTGCTTCTGGGAGCCGCGGCCGTTTGAAGGCTGCGAAGGGAAACAGGCCAGAGGGTTATCCAATCTCTCGGAGCAGACATTTCCGCCTGGCACGCCCCAGCGGCACAGTCACTCCGCTTCATTAATAAATCACTAATCCCGCCTGCTGCGGCTGCCTCGGGGAGGAAACGGGAGCCGGGGCCGGAGCGCCTGCGTGCGCCCGTGTGTGCACGGGGAGGGTGCAGCGCCCGGCCGGGAACCCCACGAGGGCTCTGCCGGGAAGGCACAGCCCTTCCCAGCTCACCTGGGCCTGGCCACAAGGAAAGGGGGCTAAGATGCAGCTTGGCCGTGGCTCCCTGTGGTTTGGATGAGCCAGGACCACAAGCACGTGTGACAACCCAGACATGGGCAGAAACCTTCCCTTCTACCCACTGTCACAAGCTCCATTCGCCCTTCCCAGCTGCCTCTCTGTATTGATAGACAGTCAGAGCTTTCTGAGGGTGCTGAGCCTCTCCAGGACACTATTTCAGCCCCAAACAATGCGAGCAGCATTGTTTCCCCAGGACCATAAACATGGTTTACACAAGGACCACTTGGCATTTTGGCGGATGATCAGCAGGTGAAGGCAGGGCTTTCTGGGCTGCAGCCCTGGAGATGCCACAGCCACCGTGCCTGAGCAGCAGGGCCAGTTCTGGGGTACAAGGGGCAGCTTTCAGAGTGGGCACTGCTCCCCCAGACACAGCCTGCCTGGACCTGAGCAGCCACAGGACAGGCTGGTGCATCCACAGGTAGCAATTCAGAGCTGGGCACCAGAAATCCAGCCCTGGCACTTCCCTCTGCAGCATCCATGGGGCAGCAGGGATTTCAGGCACCCGTGGCACAGGAAGGCACCCTGGATCAAAACCTGCAACTGTTTAATCCTTGCAGATTAAACAGTGGTGTAAAGGCACAGATGTTTGAGCACAGATAACACGGGGTGTCCTGCTGGACCCAGCCACAGGCTGCTCCTCATGGCACTGTGGCCACTGGCCACATGAAAGATCCTGATCCCTGGCCCTTCTCCTTTGGCATGTGCTGCAGGGAGTCATTCTGCACTGCACAGGCTGCCTGGAACAGCCCCTGACCCCTGTGATGAGCAGGGACACCCAGGACCCCCTGGCAGATGCAGGGCACAGCATGGGACAAGCGCCCACCCTGTGCGCCCGCCCTGGAGTCAGCATCAGTGGGACACATTTATGTTGGAGCAGCACAATGGGCATTGCCTTCTGCTTGGATACATCCTAACCCATTCCCTGGTGGCATCCACAGTGCCCCGACCCCAGCAGAGTTGGAAACAGGTGTTGGCAGACCCTGTGGCATCCATGTGTCTCACTTGGGGGGTGAGGACACCCCTCAAAGACACCTCGGCTAAAGCAGGAGGACCAGGGACACAGAACGTGTTGCTGCTGAAGATCCGGCCTCCGGCAGGGTGACGCAATGAGCCTCAGCCTCACACCTCCCTGGGACACAAATCACTAAATGAAACAAATTCCTGCCACCAGCACCGTTTCCTGTTTTCCTGCTACAACGGATCACCGTTCCCCGCCGTCCTTGACCCCGCGGACTGTGCTAGAAGGGATGCCACAACCCGTCCCTCCAGCCCCGGGGCTGGGCTCGGGGTTGCCCCGTGAGCCCGGAGCACACGGCCGGTCTGTCTGTCTGTCTGTGCAGACATGAGAGTCCCACGGAGCCTCCAGAGCCCACACAGCTGCCAGGACCTCGAGGGAGAGGATCTCATAGCCGGGGGGAAAGCTGAGCCACAGAACAAAGCAAAGCCTGGCACGGGAAGCCAAAGCTGAGCCTTTGATTCAAACCCTTTTTTTTGCCTCTCCGAGCAAGACAACAGGGCTGTTTTCTCCCTGTTGTCTCCCCCACAACTGCAGGTCCATCCCTTCCCTGGCCCCAGCAAACAGAACCAGCTAGACCAAAGCTCAGAGGTTTTGCTTTCCCTGTATGCCTTTAAGGACATTCTCCAGCGCTGCCTCAAAATCCCTCTCTAGCACATATTCCTCCATGGCACAGGCTTGGCTTCCCAAAAGGTCGAGCAGGGGAAGGTGGGATTTTGGTGAGAGCAGAGGAAAGCAGATCTCCCCAAACTCCCTGTCCCAGCCTGGACAAAGGACCACAGGCCCACATTTAAGGAAACAGCCCAGCCAGGGCAGGTTGGTGTTTCCCTCCCTGTGGGAGAGGCACCATCTCTGCTCCCTGAGAGGAAATGATGCTGCTCTGACTTTTCAAGATTTCAAAGTGTAAAGTAAATGTTGATCAACCCAAAATGATGAATGCTTTGCTGTCTTTACCTTAGGTTGACGTGACAGTTCAGCTCCAGTTTTGTTTCATTTTCCTTCTAGTACGGGAGGGTCAAGAGCCAGAAATCCCTCCACGGGCAATTCAAACCCAGGTCTCCCACACACACACATTAATGCAGCGAGGACAAGAAATGTGACCAGGGCTCTGGGGAGGGTGGAGATGCAAGGGCAGTGGGTGCCACCTCAGTGGGTACCAGCTCAGTGGGTGCCACCTCCGTGGGTACCAGCTCAGCCAGTATGGGGCACCCTCAACATTTGTGACCCTCCTTGCAAAGGGGGCTGTGACAACCATTTATTTCAGGGCTGAAGGGCAGTTTTGCAAGCTGAGATCTCGGTGTCCCCCAATGGAGCTCAGCCAGACCACCCAGCAGCACCAGGCTGTGTCTCAGAGACGTCACCAAAAGCTCTGCAGAAGGGCTCAGCTCCCACAAAGCAGATGTGAGGACACGGTGCCACCCGAACGCCCCGGCCAGCGCTCTGAGCCATCCTCTGGCCACTCGTGGCTGTGCCCTTGGCCAGGCACGGCTCGGGGGAGCTCAGCCCTGCTCCCACCGTGCAATCACAGCCAGATCAAAGCCTCCCTCTCCCAGCACCGGGCTCACAGCTCCAGTTACAACACACTTAATCCTGGAGCCACTTTGACATTGCAGCTCCGGGCTGGCTGCATGACCCAGTTGTGAGACAGCGAGGCCCCGCTGAGCTCAGAAATGTTAAATACATTGTAATTGGACCCCCGGTGCCTCCACTTTTCTTCTGATGCTGAGGCCCTGGTAAGTGAATTTTCCAGAGTGTTCCTGTGTCGTGGCCCTGGAGTGCATCTGATTCTCAACCCACCCCTGACAGAAGATTTGGAAGCTCTTCCCCATCTGCAGGGTGGTCTGGGTTGGCCACATCAGTTGCAAAGTGAAGGAAACCAAATCTACCCATTCCTGGTTTATCCCAGTAGGAAAGGGGAGTGGGGCTAGAGGAGTGAACTCCCCAGGGAAGGGAGGGGAGTGCTGTGCACTCCCTGTTCCTACTCTTGCTCCTTACTTTGCTCTACCTTTAATACCAAATCTTCCCCACGGTGCTGCCAGCGTGCAGGGCCTGGTGTCTCCATGGCCATGGGGCAATGCTCCCAGGTGCTGTTTGGACAGAAAAAGTAGCACTTCCCCCAGCTTTCAAACCCTTTTGCTCTTTGCCAAGGCAGGTGAGTGCTTCTCTCACAGCTGCCATCCTCTCCGGAGGGGGTTTGAAGGCCATTGTCACAAAATCAGCAAACTGGGGCAAAAGACTCCGACAGACACGCAGACAAAGGAAACAGATGCACAGGGAGCCCTGTGACAGCCTTACTTTGCTACCAGACGCTCCCAAACGTTGTGAGGACAAGCCCAGCAGGAGCGTGAAACATCTTCTCCACCTCTTGGGCACTTTAAAAAAAAAGTTTGTTCTCCTGAAGTTTCCAGACTCACAGGTCACAGCCAGCAGGTCGAGCCCTTCAGAGAAAGTGCCCAAGAGAAGCTGCTCATGGGTGTGTTGGGGCACAAGCTGGGGGGACACCCAGTCCAGTGGGCAGTGGGGAGCACCCCCATGGGAAGGAGACAAGCTCCAGGCATGTCCCACCATGGCTGTGTTGGGCTCAGTTTTGGTAACCATCCATGCAAGAGAAGTTTTGATGCTCCTGAAAATCCTGGAGCGTCTTCCCTGGGCTCAGAGGTGTGTGGGGACTGAGCCAGCCCCCAGTCCCTGCACCGACGGGAGGGCTCATGGCTCCATCGTGGCTGCTCCTCTCTGGCCATGGGAGGGTAGGACACGTCCCAGAGCTGGGCTCAGCAGAGAAGGGCTGCCTTGACATGATACCCGAGGCACTTCGGGGAGGGAGATGCTCTCGTTGTTTGCCTTCCTTTGAAGTAAAAGCCCTTGAAAAAGAAGGAACACCACAGCCTTCTCCAAACACACTTCATTAATCCAACTTGTCACATTAACAACATCAAAACAGGGGAACTGCAGCAGGGTCTGGGCCTCATCTCACACCCACCAAGCCAAGAGGACTCCGCAGAGCTGCTCCCAGAGCTGGGCTGGTTAGCTGAGGAGCAAAAACTCAGGCAGGATGCAAAGGACTCAGGGCACCAGTACATGGCATTTTTACAGCATTGTGGACAACGGAGCCAGTTCCCCACTAACCATGTGTGGAGCCCAATGGCAACATGGGTGGCACCGCGTGTTCCCTGCTGTCCTGCTGCCTCCAGCTGGGAGGTTTGGTCCCCCCTCAGTATGTCTGGATCCATGAACCTGTGTGTGTCCTTTCCCAGGAGGCTGTAAGGATGCCTTTTGGGGTAACTGTGCCCCCAGACCGTGCTGCTGTCCTGCAGCAGCCAGGTCAGAGGGGTGGCTCTCGCTGAGAGGGGCTCAGCCCCCTGCCCTGGTGCCCAGGCCCCCTGACCCTCACTGCCCCCCTCCCAGTGCCTGACCCCAGCTGATAACCTTGGAAAGCTCTCTCTGACCTGGAGGAGCTGGGAGAGGGAAAGACGTTGACTTTTAAGCCCCTGCTGCGCTTCATCCTCTTCCTAAATGAGCTGAACTCCCCCCTGCTGCCTCCTCTCCACGCAGAACCCATCCATCTTCCAGCTGCCGGACGGAGCTGGAGGCCTCCAGGTCTTCCCACGATCCCATCTTGGAAGGAGGAGGAAAGAGCTCCACTTACAACCACCACCTCAGCTGGACCCACAGTCCCCTCCTCACCCTCCACTGTCACCAGAGGGTGATGGGACCCCAGCAGCAGGTCCCTGGAGAGGCTCCATCACTCATGGGGGGAGCAGAACAGTTTTGACAGGGCTGCTCAGCGATTAAACCACAGACCGTGGCCAAGTCACGGAGTGAGACAGACCCTGACCCCTTCCTCTCACAGCCTGTCTGAAAGGAGCCCCCCACCCAGCCAAGACCTGGCGATAAACTCGGGGCTTTGATGTGGAGGGGAAAGGGAGACATCCAGGGCAGCCTCTTATCTCCCTTGTCTTCTGTCCCTGCCGCGAATGAGTGGTGTGGGAAACACTTCCAGAGGCATCCCTGGAAAGGAGGGGCTGGGCAGAGCCCGGGTACCCCAAGAGCCACGGGATGAGGGAGCTGTGGGTGCAGCCCAAGGCACAACGTGACAGCGAGAGCCACCCACCCGTCACCCCAGGCCAGGCAGGTCCCCAGGGCCACGCAGGGGCTCAGACACAAAGCTGGGAGGGACACACAGGCTGATCAGAGGAGGCTCCAAGTGCCTCTGTGGGGCCTCGGTCCCCCTGCCTCCTTCTGCCCTCCTCTGGTGTCCGTGGGAGGTTTTCCTTGGATCATTCTCATCGCCGGCTAAAGCCTGTTTGCTCACGTGGAGGCAGAGCTTTAATGAAGCCCCAGCGTGGCAGGGATAATTACCTCGTGCTCCAGGAACTGCCCTCGTTATTTGTTATTAATACTGGACTGGGTTGTTCCCTGCCCAAAAGAAATCCCAGCCCTGATTCCTGCCGGGCACTCCGTGGGAGTCATGGAAAAGGATTTGCAGCATCTGGGACTAAATATAGACTGTGATGCGAGGAAGAGGAGAGGGAGGAGGAGGAAGCAAGGCTGGGAGTTGGGAAGGGGATTGGCACGTGTGTGGTTCCTTGGGGGGAGCGGGAGCTGCCTGTCCCTCCTGCCTGTGC
>VWZG01012370.1:374940-398349 GCA_013396735.1 Grallaria varia | reverse complement strand
CCTGTCCCTCCTGCCTGTGCCCGCCTGTCCCTCCTGCCTGTGCCTGCCTGTCCGTCCTGCCTGTGCCCGCCTGTCCCTCCTGCCTGTGCCTGCCTGTCCCTCCTGCCTGTGCCCGCCTGTCCTCTCTCCCAGCTTAGGAAGGAGAAGCACACCCCACTGTGGCTGCTCGTGCGCTTGGAAGGGCGCTTGGCATCCGAGATGTCCCTGGTGGAGGGATCGTCTCAGCTCCTGATGCCGCCCATCAAAGGGTCCCCAGGACCCTGCAGCTGGAAAACCCTGCAGTGAGGAATGAGGGGCTGGGAGCTGCTGCTGGCCAGAGGGAGAGGAGGAAAGGGAGAGGGGTCTGCTTCGGAGAGGCAAAGATTCTGGAAAAGGAGGGCCAAAAAGCTCAGTGGATCCCACTGCCCCTCCCTGGACAGTGCAGACAGAGGTGGCTCTCCAGGGAATGTCCTTCTGCCACTGCCACACAGCTGCGTCCCCACCTCGGGGCCACACACACCACATGTGGGCACATCTGGGTGCAAAAGGCAGCAGGGAGAGTGTTGGGGGTCCAGAGGTTTGGTTTTGAGTTGGGGTTTTTTTTTCGGGGGTTTTTTTGGCTCTGTTTTAAACCTCAAAATATCGCAGGAAACTTTAGAGGAGGAACTGTACAAAAGCAAGGAGGAGCAGCATCTCCAGGCGACAGGAAGGTGGAGTGGGAGAGCCACGCTAGCGGGAGCTGAGCAGTTTAAGAGCTGAGGTTTCTTTGGTTTTACAAATAAGAGGTTCAAAGTTTGAAAATGTGTGAGGCTGTCTGCTGGCAAGGGTCAAAGTGAGGCAGGCAAAGCTTCACAGGGAAAGGGGAGGGAGGATGGATGCAATAAAAACATTGAAATACTTTGCACAAGGCTTGCCAATCACAAGTTTAATTCTGGAGCAGCTAAATGTTTTGTTTCATCATTCTCAGATATGAAACGTGCTTTTAGTGCACAGCATTTTCCCTGAGAAATTGGTCCCAGCCTCAAAAGAAAGAGAAAACACCTTTAAAGATATTAAATGGCCCCCAAGAAAGAAAGGAAGGTTTTAATTTCACATGCAACGCAGCATTTGCACAACGAACCAGGAAAGGAAACATGGCAGAGATTCTCTCCTTGGGTCTGAGCCTGTCTGACTCTGTCCTTGTGGTTTTTGGTTCGGCTACAGAGCAGAAACATTCATTTCCCCCCCAGTTTCTCACCCTGAGCCCTCAAGTACAGCCTTGCCACAGACACCGGCAAGGCTGGGAACTCCGAGCGTGGCAGTGGCCCTGGAGCTGCAGTGGGGTGGCATCCATTCCCCCTGGATGTTGGTGGTTAAAATCCCTCCCCAAATCCCAGCTCTCAGCTGAGGTTATTGCTCTTCCAGGCTCAGCCATGTGTTTCTGTTTACTCGCTGTGTGTGCCAGCAGAGCCTCCCCGTCCACACACATCATGTTTGCAATATAAGCTGCAAATTTGAGTTTGATTTGGTGGGCTGGAGCCCCGGGGGCCTCTTGGATGCCTTTGAAATAGTTGCTGGGTCTGAGGGGTCTCTAATGCATGGGGGTGTGTGGTCCAGGAGGGGTGCTGAACGGGGGGGAGTGTGGGAAGAAGACTGGGAGGAAAGAGAAAGGAAAAGGAGAGGAAAAAGGATGGGGATTGTGGCGAAATTCCAGAGAGGAGAGGAATGGCATCCAGCAAAGTTCAGTGCAGAGCCCATCTCATGGTGGGGACGTGGTGCCACTCGTGGCACAGCCAGTGCCCAGGTCACAGCACACACAGACCCAGCCTTGCCCATCCTTTCCCGAGGGACCTACACGGAGCGAAACTCCCTCCTTCAAGGCAGCAGAGACAGACCCTTCTCAGGCCACCCAAGTCCAGCAGTGAGCTCCTGGTCTCGTTCTCCGCTGTGATCTGCTGGCAGCTTTGGCAGCTCCCGGCAGCCCATCGCTGTCCCCCCAGTGTCCCCCCAAAGCCGCGGGACCGCCGTGCCCTCGCATCCTCCAGCGCGCCCGTCTGAAACACCCAGCGGGAGGCTGGGAACGTTTGGCTGCTCTCCCAAGGAGCTTTTCCTTCAGAAAACACAAGGCAGGCGGGGGCTTTTCACATGCCCTGGGCACGGCTGAATCCCTTTTCTCGGCAGCCAGCGGGAGGAAAATGGAGGGGGGACAAGAGACGGGACGGCCGCCGCCTTTGTTCAGTTTTTGAGGCAGAAAGAGGACATTATGGGGGTTTAAAGATATAATGATGGGCTTGAATGTGGCAAAGGAGCAGCGTGGGCTGTGAAGGCTTTGGGCTGCCGTGGCTGGGGACGGGCAAGGTTTGGTTGTCACCGCTGGTGGCTCTGGGCAGGGCCATGGCTCATGCTGGGCATCCACAGGATTGGGATCTTCCTCCAGGCTTGTCCTGTTGCACTCCCAGGTGGTGTTCAGGGGGAAACAGCCTGCCCAGGGCAGCGGTGGAATCACCATCCCTGGAAGTGTTCAAAAGGAGTGTGGATGTGGCACTTGGGGACACCACTCGGTGGTGCTGGGTTAATGGTTGGACTCGATGATCTTTGAGGGCTTTTCCAACTTTAACAAATCTATGATTTAATAACTAACTAAATAAATATGTAAACACAGTAACACTGTTTTGCTCTTTGGTGTTTCTGCACTGCCTCACCCCAAGAGGGTGAGGAGACGGGACCCAGCTCCTGCTCCCATCCCTGGTTCTGGCTTTGCCTCCCAACCCTGAGGAGCTGGGGACGGTGGAAACAAGGACAGGGACGAGGCCACCACTTCGGGGAGTGGGGCCAGCCCATCTGTGTGTCACTAGATGGCGGCTGCACCTCAGGAATGGCCACCAGGGCCTGGTGGGGGCTAGCCTGGGGTGTCCTGTCCTCACAGGGTGACCTGGGGGACATCCCGACCCCACAGGGCAGATGGAGGGGCCCAGCACAGCCCCCCATGCACCCCTGACACTCGTGTCCCCACTGGTGCCAGTGGAGGCCACCACGGCCATGCAGGAGGAACCTCCCATGCCTTCTGGAAGCCTTTTTGAGCTGCACAGCAGTGACAGTGAGACAAATCATCCTCCTGGGAGTGGTGTCAGCATGGAAACCCACCAGCAGGACATTTGGCATGTGTCCTACAACCATCAGCCCCTCAAAGCCCATCCAGCCCCTTCCTGCAGGGTTGCTCCTGAGCCACAGCTCAGCCTGACCGTGGCTGAGGTCAAAGAACTGTGTCCCTCTCACTCCCCCTCGAGGAAAAGCAGATGGAAAGATGGAAAAGATCTCACCTTGTGCCTAGACCGCCCCGGGCTGAAGGGTGTGAACCTCTCATGGTGGTCTGAAACACCCTGCAGTGCCACAGAGAAAGGCCCTCAGAGCGCTGAACCCCCAAGTGTGGGCAGATGCAGGCGGAGAGGGTTGGATGTGCATCCCACTGAGGCACGGTCCGGGATCCCCATCCATGGAAAACCAGCGGTGATACCCTGGGAGGTGCACAAGCCTCCACAAATGGACAGCAACCACCTCTCTCAGCAGCACATGTGCCCCAGTATGGCCCCCAAAAAGCTCCTGTGCTGCCCCACTCTCAGACCACGCCATGGTGTTCGTGTTCCCAGTATGACCAGTTCCCTCCAGCACCCGGGCCCATCACTAGACAGACCTGCAGCTTTAAGGCACAGCCAGGCCATGGAGCAGGTTGCTCTTCCCAGCCTCCACTGACCTGCCAGAGTCAACTTAGCTGAGAGTAATTAGTGTGGTTATCAAGGGAAGAGGTGGATTAATGTGGGAAAGTCATTGATGAAGGCAGAGAAGGGCAGATGCTTTCCTGGAGTCCCCAATCAATACAGACCTTGGAGGATGAATGAGGGCTTCAAAGAAAAGCATCAGTGAACAATTGGATGCTTTTCGCTCCCGGATGGCTGCTCTGCCTGAAGCAAAGAGTGAGATTGGGCACAGGGCACCCTGCACACTCTGCCAATCATCCCTCCCTTGTGCCTCAGGGGGACCCTCTGCCCATCAGGCACCCACGTAAGCGAGGAGGACATTGGTGGGGTGGGATGAAGATGGGCACCAAGGATGTGGAGGTGGCTGTGAATCTTTGAGTTCAAGTCCAAATTCCTGCCCCCTCTCAGCCCTCTGGCTCTGCCCCACACCTTCCCTTCCCGGCAGGGTGAGTGGACACCACCAACATGAGTGGGGCTGTCAGTGACCACCAGCGTTCAGGGCTCTCTGGGACAGCCACAGCCTTGAATGTGTCCCATGGAGGACAGTGAGCAAAAGAAAATCATCATTGCAACCCCAGGTCCTCTCTTCGAGTCTGAGCAGCATCCAGCACCCCCAGCTCTCCTGCCCTGTGCCCCTGGCCTGTCCTGTGCCACCCAGCAGTGCCGGAGGGCTGTGCTGCCAGTCACTACACCATGTGCCAATGGCCTTGCCAGTGTCCACTCCTCCTGCTCCAGTTTGCTTTTGCTTTATCATGCAATGCAAAGATAGAAAAAGTGGGTCAGGAGGAGCTGGAAGTGGCTGCTGGGAGGGAAGGGGAGAGGAGGGAAGGAAGGAGGGAGCTGCAAGGCCACAGGCTCTGCCTGGTCCAAGGGGGACAGGGACACCAGGCTGGTGGCCACCATGGCTCCTGTGTGCCACCACTCCTGCCCGCACTGGGTGCAAGATGCACAAGGACATGTCCCTGTGCCCAAAGCTGGTCCCTTTCGAGGCAAAGCCTTGCTGGTCTCTAAGGTGCAGAGATACTTTTTCACCGCACTGAAGGGGAAACTGAGGCACAGAGTGGGAAGCAGCTTGCCCAGAGCCAGCAGCCTTGGCAGCACCTGCTGGCACGTGGGTGCTGAGCCACACGGGTGGGTGCTGAGCCACACGGGTGGCTCCTGGCACATGGGCTGCTGGACACCCTGAGTGCCCTCCGGGTGGGAGCTGCTGCCACAAGGGTACGGCCAGACACGGTCGATGGGGCAGAGTCCCCGTGTCCCAAATCCCGGTCACAGGGAGCGCGGCTGAAGCGTGTGAGGGGACAGCAGAGCTGCCCTCCAGCCCGGTGCCAGCAGAGGTGCCCTTGAGCCCGGTGCCAGCAGAGCTGCCCTCGAGCCCGGTGCCAGCAGAGGTGCCCTCCAGCCCGGTGCCGGCAGAGGTGCCCTCGAGCCCGGTCCCAGCAGAGGTGCCCTCGAGCCCGGTGCCAGCAGAGGTGCCCTCCAGCCCGGTGCCGGCAGAGGTGCCCTCCAGCCCGGTGCCAGCAGGGCAGCGCTGCCCGCGCAGGGCTCGCCGTGTCGCAGCTCCGGCCATGCCACCCGCCCGCAGCCCCCAGCGCCTTTACTCGAAAGCCAAGCGGGGCGGGCCAGCTCGGCAGAGAGGGAGCAAAACCAAAACAAATCGGAGCATGTCTTCTTTTTTCTAGCGCTCCTGGCCCCCGCTCCCAGCTCCTCCTCTTGTCATCCCCGCTGGAATGCGTCTCCAAATTCCTCGCCGGCTCTCTGCGTGCTGCTGCCGGCTCTTGCCTGTGATTGTTTGCAGCGATTGCGCTTTTCCCACACTCCAGATCATGGCTAGGAATCACCGTGGCTCCGTGCCGGCCGCGCATCACCCGCAGCACAAAGAGCCAGCGCAGGCTGGGGCGAAGCGCAGCGGCGTGACTCGGCCCTGAGTCACACCTGAGTCACAGCGGCTCTGCTCAGTGCCTCTGGTCCCAGCGCAGCACCTCTGATCCCGGCTCAGTCCCTCCGGTCCCAGCTCAACCCCTCTGGTCCCAGCTCAGTCTCTCCAATCCCAGCTCAGTCTCTCCAATCCCAACTCAACCCCTCTGATCCCAGCTCAACCCCTCTGGTCCCAGCTCAGTCTCTCCAATCCCAGCTCAGTCTCTCCAATCCCAACTCAACCCCTCTGATCCCAGCTCAACCCCTCTGATCCCAGCTCAGCCCTTCTGGTCCCAGCTCAACCCCTCTGATCCCAGCTCAGCCCTTCTGGTCCCAGCTAAACCCTTCTGGTCCCAGCTCAACCCCTCTGATCCCAGCTCAGCCCTTCTGGTCCCAGCCCAGCTCCTCTGATCCCAACTCAACCCCTCTGGTCCCAACTCAACCCCTCTGGTCCCAGCTCAGCCCTTCTGGTCCCAGCCCAGCTCCTCTGATCCCAGCTCAGCCCCTCTGATCCCAACTCAATCCCTCCGATCCCAGCCCAGCCCCTCCGATCCCAGCCCAACACCTGGTCCCAGCTCCAGGTTGGCTCCCACGCCCTCGCCCCCCGCCGGACACCACCCCAGGGCTCACAGCGGCGTGACCAAGCCGGATCGGGGCAGATGCCGGGTGAGCAGAGCGGGAGGGAGCAGCTGCTGCCCTTCCACGTGTCCCCGATGGAATGACGCCAACCCGAGCTCCATTTCGCACTCCTGACACGGCACGGTCACAGTTTCAGGTGTGCCTCTTTCCCCGCTGTGGAGGCTGCAAATAGTGGCATTTCTTCACTTTGGGAACCCTTTTCCATCTGAACACGGGGACTTTGCTCCCTGCAGCCCTTGGAGAGGGACGTGGGTGGCTGCAGGGACATGTTTGCCGCCCACACTTTGTTTTTCCTGGCTGGGGCCACATCCCCCTGCCTGGTGTCACTTCCCTGCTGCACACACGCAGGGCCGCTGCCCTTTCCATGTGTCTGGACACTCCTTCGTGCTCCAGGGCTGGGACATCCCTAGGATGGCCCAAAAAATGCCAGAGGCCAGCTGTGGTTACCCAGATCCCTCGTCCATCCCAGCTCTGAACATCTGGTGCCTCCGATCTTGAATCCACCTACTCGCAGCACGGCATCAGCTGAGCACCTGGCAGCTCCTTCCAACACCCCAAAACTCCCTTATCTGCATCATAAAGTGGGGAAGAAGCCCTAAGGAGAGGTGTTATCTCCTGCAGACCGGTCAGGAAACACCTGGGAGTTGGTGGCCTGCACTGACATGTTGAATCCAGGCTTCCCAGAGCCGACGCAGCCTCTGTTCACCCCCATTAATGGACTGCATTTTACGGTGACTCCATAAACTAGTTAATCCTTATCTGCAATTTATAAAGGGATAAACTGCACATGATTAAGGCCATATTGTGCAAGGCACCAGCTCCAACCGAACAGCACTGCAGCCTGCAGCTCCTCCGAGGAACCAGCACACGATCCCAGGTCCCTCAGGTCCTCCAGGACCTGAGAACAGGGGCTTTCCAGAGGTCACCCATAGCCCTGAGCACCCTCCAGCCTCTCATCTCCCAGCCCTGCTCTAATCTCAGGGCTCAGGACTCTGAGCATGAATAAACTCACCTGTTATTTGCAAACAATTCAGCCACAAGTACTCGACAAACAAAAACCTGTAATTAAGCAAATAGCACGAACCCTCTCCCTCATTGCAGAGCGCTGCAAAGTGGCTTCTGTTTGAATTGTTTTATTGCAAAGAGTTTTAAATCACTCTTTTTATTTGAGATGAGGCAAAGGCTAAACATATTTAAAAAAATCAGTGAAAGAATAGCTGGATGGGTGCCTGCCAGGGCTCTGTCACAGCTTTGCTCATAGGAAACCCCCCTAAACCTGCTGAGAACCCACAGCATCGCCTTCTGTTCTGCCCCTATCACAAACCAAACACAGTGGAAGGTGAATGTAAACAGTTTCTTCAGCCCGATCAAATCGCCAGATGCCAAATTAGCGCAATCAGTTAAGCTTCGGCACTAATTGTGCCGTTTGTGTGACCCCGGAGCAGGAGGTGGCACATCCCTCGTGGGGGGACAAAGACACCCAGAGTGGGTTCTGCCCCCCCAAAACAGCTCTGCGCCCTGTGGATGAGGGATGGGGCCGGGTCCCATGGGAGAGGAGCCTGCAGAGGGTGACTTCCCACCCTGGCACCCCCGGTTTGGGGACAGGGAAGAGCCGCTGCAGGCTTCCTTCCCCTGCAGCAGCTCCCCACAGCAGCACCTTCCCCATCGGTTCTCCAGTCCTGGCTCCTCCAGAGAGGTCTGTTTTTCTTGGGCACCAGGACTTCTTATGGGACACCATCCAGTCAGGAGCCCATCTCCTCCATCCCAGTCCCTTCCACAGTCCTGCTGGCTTCGACACTGCTGTCCCAAATTGCCAGAACTCCACGTTCCCCTTCTGCTGAGCACGGCCAAACTCGCTGCATGTGCTGGCACGTGTGGCTCAAACCCAGCGTCGGTGTCACCCCCGGGGGCTCTGGCAATCCTTATCACGTTTCCATACAATGAAGGTCAGGGTGCAGAGAGACATTTGGTTTCTTGCCATCAAAACAGGCAAGTTTGGGTGTTGTTCTTTTTTTTTTTTTTTCTTCTTCCTGCCCATCAAATCCCATCAGCTCCTCATATCCACCAGCTCCCCATATCCAGCAGCTCCCTGTACCCAGCAGCTCCCCATATCTAGCAGCTCCCCATATCCAGCAGCTCCCCGTGTGCAGCAGCTCCCCATATCCAGCAGTTCCCCATATCCATCAGTTCCCCATATCCATCAGCTCCCCATATCCATCAGCATCCTGTATCCGTCAGCTCCCCATACCCATCAGCTCCCCATAACCAGCAGCTCCCCATATCCATCAGCTCCCCATACCCATCAGCTCCCCATACCCATCAGCTCCCCATATCCAGCAGCTCCCCATATCCATCAGCATCCTGTATCCAGCAGCTCCAAGGCGAGGTGGCTGACACGGTGTGTGGATGTTGGATGGGGCAGCCCTGAGCCAGCCGTGCAGCTGCTGCTCCATAGCAAAGCCCCATGCTCTGCCCTGCACGGATGGGATCCCACTCACAGACTCCCACTTGGGAGAGCCAGGAAATGACCAAACTAGGAAATTAATGTAGGCAACAACCATTTGCAGCTTTGCCTATTTTTTTTACTGCTTAGAGTTGTTGGAATTTTTTTAAAGGCTCAGTTTTTTCCAAGTGTTGGAAAGCCTGTCCCAGAGCAAACCTGCCGGGACAGCCAGGCCCACGGGAGCAAGAGGGTTCCGGTAATTTTGAAACAAAACTAATTCTTCTGTTAGAAAAACAAGCACTAGGCTGATCAAAGACAAATACTCTGAGTGTTTGCTTTTAACGCTTTCGGCACCAGCTGGGGCTTTTCATTGAACTGCAGCTTCTCACCTTGCAACACTCCTTAAATGGAGGGGGGCTAGTTTTTTGATTAACTTGAAATCAAACGAAAAATGGTTTCACTGGCCCCAACAGAACACAATTTAACGTTTGGCTTTGTGAAGAGAAGCTTCCTCTGGCTGTGTGGCTTTTGCTTCTTCTTTCCCCCACATCCCCTTTGGCCTCACCCCCAGCCCTCAAAGCACCCCCATCCCATGCCCAGGTCACCTCCACCTGCACAGGAGGATGCGGGGCCAAATCCAGCCCGCTGTGACCCAGGAGTGACAGTCCCGGAGCCGTTTGCTGCCAGTAAATGACGCGCATGTAGGCGGTGGAAGAAGAGGTCGGAGAGGCCCTACTGGTGTCGCTGCTGGTGTCACCTCGGAGACACTGCGTGGGGAGCTCAGCCTTCTTATTAGACAGCAGAGCACCCACACGTGAGAAACCATCCGTGTGATCAGTGCGTAGGAAACCAGGCGGGTTTCCTGTCTTGGCCCGGCTGCTCCTGGCACTGCCTCGTGCCCTGAGCCCCAGCTGAGCCCCAGCTCCATCCATGCCAGCCCCCGGGCAGTGTGGCATTGCTGTCCCATGGGCTCAGGGCAGCCCTGCCTCGCTGGGGTGGCATTGCCATCCCCACCACGGCGCCCGTGGCTGTGCAGCTCTGTCAGGAATCACTGCAGTGGCACATAAAGGTTTGCTGAGCTGCTTTTTCCCTCTGTTGATAAAAGCACGTTCTTGGCCAGTGCCCAGGGCCAGGTTCTCCATGACAAAGGGGATCCTTCTGGCAGGCAGTGCCTGGCCTGAAGCTACCAGGATGGAGGCACAAGCTTCCCTGGGATGGGGCATCTCCTTGACTTGGGCATAGTGAGAGGTGTGAAGGATCAGCCCGGTGACATTTATGATCCTGGCGTCACAGACCAGCATGCCATCCCGTGCCATCCTATGCTGTGTCATGGTGGCCAAGCCACACCACATCCTGCTGGCCAAGCCCTGGGGCAGGTGAGGAGCCCCAAGGCAGCCAGGGGTCAGGGCTCTGCAGGGCTGCTGCTCTTTGGGGCTCAGTGGGGGGATCTCAGATGTTTGTGTTCAAAGCCATGGGCAGCTGGGGCCTGGAGGGTGCACAGCAGGGTGTCTCGGTTTTCAAATCCATTGGTTCATGGAGGAGTCAGCAAGGGAGGGGCAAGGAGCAGCCTGCCTCCTAATTGCGTTAATTACCCAGGCTCGCTCCGAGCAGGATCCTACACTGAGCCCGCTGCTGTGCCGTCCACGCCGAGGCAGGTGCCTCATCATCCCCTACCAGGCAGCTGTGCCACCATCCCCTGCTGTCCCCACCATCCCAGCAGGAGCATCCAGCCAGGCCTGGGCCATGCTCTGCTCCAAAGGTGGCTCCCAACCAGCCTCCTTGTCCCTGTCAGACATCAAGGGTCACCTCTGGGGTCACCCTGGCTGTGCAGCCCTGGACATGATGACTTTTGGGAGAGATGCAGAGCAGTCACCCCCTGGTTCCTTGCAGGCAAGGCGGGGATCCTGGTGATGCTCAGGCGGGTCATCAAGGTACCTGAGTGGTGTCAATCACCCGGGATGCTGCTGTGCTTTGCAGGAGCAGGCAGGGTGGTGTGTGTGGGATCTGGCCCCGGGGTGTTCGCTCAGCCCGTGTCCAAGTGACGCAATGGAAAGCGGCAAGCAGGAGCGTGCCTTGCCCCTACTTGCAGCTCTTCCAGCTCTAGGGCTCGATGGTGGAGATAAACGGCCTTGATGGGACGGCAGGACAAGTTCCAACACTGCTTCCCAGTGTCTGCTGCCAGCTTCAGAGCGTGAGAAAATACCAGGCAGGGAGGGAAGGATCAGCATCGCATGGATGTTTAGAGATGATTGATATTTTTATGGTGAAGTTTGGATTTTTGGGTTCCTCCATCCCTCCACGTGGCAGGTTCCTAGGCTTGGGCTTGCAGGCACGTGTTTGGCACTGTGCTGCCCACGGCCGCTCGGTGACATGCCAAGGGATGAGCTGCACCCCATCTTCTCACCCCTGCACCCACAGCTGGCTGCAGACACCCACTGAGACCACAGACAGCTTCACACATGGCTCGGCAGCCCCATCCCTGTCCCCACTCAGCACCAGTGCACCTGGCTGAGCCCTCAGGCTGGTTAGGATGGACCTCATAACTAGTGGGTTTGAAAGTAAATCAAGCGAAACACCTAAATCACAAGCCCTCCATCGATGTCAACCCATCTCCATGGGCAGAGACACCTCTGGGTGTCAATCATGGGCATCTATCCATATCCAAGGACAGGGAACCGTGGGAAGGATGCCTGCAGGGAGCAGGAGCTGCTGCCCCCCTGCCCACAGTGCAGCCAGCTCTGGGACTGGCCACAGGAGACGGCTCTGGTTAAAGAAGCAGCACAGGCAACTTGTTGCTTCTCAAACAGGCAGTGAAATAACCTTTCTGCGTAGTCCCAGGTGACAATGCCGTGGGCATCAGAAGTCCCAGGACAGACCCTCTCCCCCCACTTGCTTTGGCTGTCTGATTTCCAGCAGCTCTAGCACCAACTGAGAGAGTAAATCCTGGGGGTACCAATTCTCCTGGCCACCGGGGAAGGACCAGATGTTTCCCAAGATGTTCTAGGACATGGCATTCTGCTCCATCCACCGGCGCTCACTTCACACCGCCAGGAAGGCAGAAACCAGCCCAGAGAACTCAGCTCTTCTATCACAGCAGGTTGTGGAACATGTCCGGGCATAAACCACCTCCCTCTGCAGACGAGGAGCCACCGTGTGCTCCAGGGATGCTGCCCCCATGCAGGGCATCCGGCATGGACAGGAGCTCCAGGACAGGTCCCCAGCGGGCAGGGGAAAGGACAGAAAGCAAGGGTAGCTCCCTGGGAAAGCTCCCTGCCTGCTGTGCCGTGTCCCTCGAGACTGTCCGCAGGAATTCAGCCTCATTGTCATTAGAATAAAGGCTGAAGGAGCCCAGCTCCCCTGGCTCCCTGCCCTCAGTTCCCACCATGGGCCCAGGCAGGGACCTGCTCTGGGATGCAGCTCCTGGCTCAGGGACCTGCTCTCGGATGCAGCTCCCACCCTAGGGACCTGCTCTGGGATGCAGCTCCCACCTTAGGGACCTGCTCTGGGATGGAGCTCCCACCTTAGGGACCTGCTCTGGGATGCAGCTCCCACCTCAGGGACCTGCTCTGGGATGCAGCTCCTGGCTCGGGGACCTGCTCTGGGACACAGCTCCCACCTTAGGGACCTGCTCTGGGATGCAGCTCCCACCTTAGGGACCTGCTCTGGGACACAGCTGGGAGCTCTGCCCCATGCAGGAGCTTGCTGTGGGGCAGGCAGGGCTGCAGTCAGGTGTCCTTAGCTGGTGTGAAATAGCAGGAGAAGGACCATGATTCCAGCAATCCCATTTTATCAGATCCCAGGCCCTCCAAAATCAGCCACACTCCTGCTCTGCACTACCTGCCTGACCATTACCACAGGAAATTCAGGAAAAGAGAGGTGTGAAAAGGCACGTGCTCCAGAAGGATGCAGTCCTGATCATCCTGGAGCATCTTGTCAGTGCTTCCACAGGGACGTGGGTCAGGAGCAGATGTAGCTGACTGGAGGGGGCTGATCTGCCCCAGACCTGTGTGCCTTCCCCAAGTGAGGCTGCAACTGCAAAAAGGGAGTTTTTCCTAAATAAAGATGAGGCTGAGCCACAGACAGTAGGAATTGAACTAAAAAGGCAGAGTCTTCTTCAAAATTGGTGTTTGGAGCAGCTGCTCTGGGCAAGGAGAGCCTTTGGACGGGCACTCCCAACTCAGCAGTGCCCCCAGCAATCCTTCCACACCACCTGTGGATGCTTCAGAGAAGGGGGACGTAAATCCACTTGGGCAGTTGGGTGTTCTATCAATTAATTTGGAAACCTGCCCGTGGGTTTCTATCATTACTTATGTCTGAGTGTGCAAAAAAACAACGACCACGCATCCTGGAAGCCGGGCACGCGCTTTTTGCCCCGCCGGCGCTCCCAGCAAATGCGCATTTCCGACGGATCCCGGGGGGTTTTGCTCCTGTCTCCTTATCGGAGCCGGGACGCGTGTGGTTTTTGGATGTGGAATTGTGGCCGCGGGCGCTCCACCTGCCAGCTCCCCTGCGCCACTCCCCACGGAGGAGGAGGAGGCTCCGCACCGTGGGATTTTCATCCCGTGGAGCACCAGGGAAGTGGCTGTGCCCGGGCACATCCCCGCAGCAGGCAGTGCTCACCTGCTCACCCCGGCCACCGACCCCAAACCAGTCCTCTCCTCTTGTTCTCCTCGAGCTGGGGCCTTGAGGGGTCGGGGTTCTGCGTGGAGCTGGTGTAGGGGCATCCAAATCGGTGGGTTCTGCCCCGAGGTGGGACTCAGAGCCTGGGCAGGCCGGTCCCTTATGCTGCCCTCAAACATCTGCACAGCCATGCCTGAACCCTGCTCTGGTCCCTGTCCATCCCTTGGGCTGTTCCATTGCGAGCCCAAAAGATTTCCATGAGGGATATGACCCTGCAAAGACCTGCAGCTGGGCTGGAGCAGAGGAAATACTTATACCCAACCATGAAACTAGTGATCTTCAGAGACCTGATCTGCAGCAGCCTGTCCCACATCCCTGTGAGTCACTGGTGCCAGCAGCACCCAGCCCTACAGCTGGGGAGCTTGCCAGGTGCCCCCTGTCCCTGCAGCCACTGCGCTGGCACAGGGCAAGGGCACCCATCATGCAGCACCGGCCATGGGTACACCTGGAAATCCCCAGCCAGCCGTGCCAGGACCAGCAGAGGGGACACTGAGAGCTTCCTTCATGTGCTCACCCCTGCTCTGCTCCACGAAAGGGCTCGATGCCACCCCAGAGGAAATGGGGAGCAGTGTGGGGCTGGGCCTGAGCTGTCCAAGCTGGGGCAGTGTCTTGGAACAAAAGGTTGGGAGTTTAATATTACACCAGGAAAACAACCCAGTGGAAACCTGCCACCGTTCCTAAATAAATACAGGGCGAGCCCTGACTAGTGCAGCTCCCACTCCAATGACACAACCGTTCTTCCCCTTGCCCTTTAAAAAGCTGGAGTATTTACAGAGAGCATCCTCCAGAGAGCACCTCCAGGATCAGCAACTGTGCCAGCCAGGCAGCTGCTCTACTGGCCAGGGGCAGTGGCTTTTTCCTGGGGACTGGCTGTGGCTCATCCTGGCAAAGCCACAGCACTTGTGGCCTGACTCCTTGGCACAGCCCCATTGCCCGTCCCTCATCTCCCTGTGCTGGGCACTGAGCACATCGCTGCGAGGTGGGAAGTGGTGCCCTGGAGAGGTGTGAGGTGGTACCCGGGAGAGGTGTGAGGTGGTACCCTGGAAAGGCGTGAGGTGGTACCCTGGAAAGGCGTGAGGTGGTACCCTGGAGAGGCGTGAGGTGACCCTTCTCTGGGGAATATCTGTACTAACACCACCAGGGAAGCTCAGGGCAAGGGGAAATCCAGGCTCCAGAGCATGCTTAGCCCCTGTGAGTGGTGACTGACAGCTGTCAATCAAAAAATGACACAAAGAGGGCTGGAAATGGCAGTTTGGGTGCATCTGGCATCCAATGGGGACCCAGGCCAAACATCTGCCTGCCAGGCTCCTGATGAAAAATGGTGTTTTCATAAAACTGAGATTTGGGGGGAGGGTGTGTGTGGGGGTGACATTTCCAACAAAACTCTTCTCTAGTGCTGGAACAGCAATCATTTTTATCACTTTTTGGCAGCCAACCAGATTTACAATGGCCTTTCACTGAAGCAACAGAGCTTCTGTTTGTTTTCGGGACATCCACATTCCCAGGCTTTGACAGAAATTGCCATTTCCCTTGCCCCTTTTCTTCCAAATGTTGACATAGGAGTGAAATGCTGCCTTTGCTGCCAGGTCACAGGCCAAGTTGGGAAAGGGAAATCTGCTTTGCTGGAGGAGAGTCTGGGATATGACCCTGGGATGCTCCACCCGACCAGGATTGCCTTGGACTTGGAGCAGCTGCTCTGGCCCTGCTGCACCAGCACCATATCCCAGGGATGTCCCAGGGGGATTTTCAGGGATCTTTATGGTGGTCACAGATTTGGACCAGGCTTTGCAGAGACCTCTCAGCCACCTCAGTCTCCACATCCCAAGGTACCGCCACTGCCCAGTCTGGCTCAAGGCACAGTTCCCTTGGGAAAGGGGGCTCCTGGCAGGACAGGGGATGAGGAAGGCACGGCCCAGGACCCCCACGTTTGAGAACCCTGAGCACTGAGCCATGCCCAGACCCTTCTGGGGAACAGAACCAATCTGCAGACAACCTCAGTAATACCCATGGGTGAAAGACTCAGGTCTGGGGTTTAATGCACCCACTTCAGGCAGGGACACCCAGTTCTTCCCCCAACCTCTGCTCATTCCTCCAGCTCTGCAGCAGCCTCTCCAGGGGCTGCTCATGGCCCTGGCCCCTGTCCTACCCCCGGAGAGCATGAGCCTGTCCCTCGCTGGCAGTGGCCCAGCCAGGAGCTGTGCTGGGTGATGGGAAAGCAGAGGTGTGTGCGCCTGCCCCTGGCCCTGGGGAGGCGAGCGAAGACAAGGGGGAAAGGCAGGCATGGACTGGAGCAGCAGCATCCTCCATCTGGGAGGGAGGAGGCTGGAGAAGGGCAAGCTGGGGGATGTGTTGTGAACTCCTCTCTTGGTCCTTGGGCGAGGGCATGAGGAGGACGAGCCACTGGATGCTCATCTGACACCCTCCCTGCTCCGAGGCTGAATCCAGCTGCGAGACAGGTGCTGGTGGAAGGCTGTGGGCCACCCCAGCACGTCCCTGCACACCTGCCTGTGTCTGTGCCTCCTTCTGCAAGAAACTGGGAGCTGCACCAGCCTCCCCATTCCTGCCCACTGCTGGGTGCTTGCACCTCCAGGAATGGGGGGAGCACATCCTGCCACCCACCAGCTGGCCAAGAACAGCACTTTGCTGCTGCCAGTGCTGTGTGCAGAAGTGCCAGACCCATGCAAGGACCAATTTGCAGCCTGGGGGTGGGCAGGGCCGGTGGCTGGTCCCCAGTGGGGCTGTGGGTTTGCATCTCAGCTCTCGGGGATGGTGGTTGCAGACCCAGGCCAGAGCATCAGGGAGCTCCCAGGACTCTGCCCGCCATGGCAAAGCCCCAGTGCTTGGGAAGCTGGAAGCACCCTTCCTCTGGGAAACACCACTGCCAGATTCCCAGGGAACTTGAAACAAAGCAAACCCACTCCAAGACACGCATCTCCAAGCTCTGTAGCTGGAGGGCACCGGGGGGAGCTCAGGGGGGAACGAGATGAGGGGAATCAAAACTCTTCTTTGCAGCCAAGTGCGCGTTTTCCCAAATCCTTTACGGCGGTTGCATCAGAGGCTGTAATTACCCAGACTTGCCCTCTCTGTCTGCACGAGGCTGCCGTGCTGGATGCTGCCCCACACTTTGAAGTCACTCTTCGCAGCAGGGTGAAGGTTCATTAACTCTTTTGGGATGAGCAGGGAGACCTCCATCCTCTCCTGGGCGGTGAGCAGTGGGAGCACCTGCAGCACTGTGCTCAGAGCTCGGCCTCCATCACGGCGGCCTCCAGGTGATGTGCTGCACGTTGGTTCCAAACACCCAGTCCTCCCACAGCTGTGCCTCCACAGGACCATCCCACCATGCTCCTGCCCTGCTGCCGGCCAGGGAGAAGTTACCCCAGCGAGGGCAGCAGCTGACATCCCAGTGCCTTTGGAAATGGTGGCCAGCGGCATGGCCGGGTCCCACACAGCCTGCCCGGACGTGTCAGCAGATGGCAATGTTTCTGTGCTCTGCATATCTCCGCTGGTAGCTCCTTTTCAGCCCACAACCCACTACCAAACCCCGGCAGTATCAGCAGGAGCCTCCCATGGAGTCCAACCAGCATCCAACCCCAAGAGTCCGGAGCACCGAGGCTCAACAACGGTAACATGCCCAACCATCTCCAGCACCCTGCTAGCAGGATCTTCCAGCCTTTCTCCTCCATCCATGCCCAGGACACCATTGTGTCATCCCCTCCGTTGTGGCATTGCTGTTTCTGGTCTCAGCCCTGGCCAGGAAGGGCAGAGGCAATGACAAAAATAGCCAACAAACTGTTCAATGTAGCTTTTGCAGATGCTTGGGTGTGGTGTGGCTTTTGGGCAAGAGATCAGGGGTTGGCTTTTTCCATCTGGCACTGCTGCCCTGCACTGGCTCAGTTTGGCTTGGCTTGGCTCGGCTTGGCTGCTCCAGGAGCTTGGGAGCAATAAGGCAAGCAAGCAGAGGCCGGGAACAGAGGAGGAGGTGGAAGAAGGCTGTTCCGGCGGTGGCCTTAGTTAAATGTCAGCCAAAACATCCCTACGGGGAGCTCTGCAGTGCCAGGTGTGAAGGGCAGCAGGTCAGGACTCGGAGCTTTCTGTCCTTCTCACCCTCCCCCAAAGCGGCCGCAGCGCAGCCCAGCCCAGCCTGCCTCGCTCGCAGCGGCACATTTCGTTTTCCCAGACTTCCTCTTTCGGGGGAGATTTATGAAGGTCTGATCACAGCAATTAGGAACCGGGAATGACCCAGCGAGGCTGCCCCGCGGGGGTAAAAATAGCCCTGGATGGTGACTCATGGGCCGTGGTGCGGAGCCCCAAGGCTGTGGACACGCTGCAGGCTGGCGATGCTGCCACACAGCCCTGTGTCACCCGCACTGCACCATCCTGTCCTGCTCCGTCCCATCAGAGCAGATCCATGGGAAGGCGCTCAGAGCACCGAGCCGTGCCCTGACGGGGCAGTTGGCATCTTGGGGCGCTCCAGTTGTGACCCAACTCCCTGGAGCTGCTGCCCCACTGAAGGTCTCCGTGTGCCCTGAGCTTCAGACAGCACGTGGCAGACCCTGCCAGGGGGTGCCCATGGATGGGGGCTGCTTCCCAAGGAGCCTCACACCCTGCGAGGGGAAAGCACCGAGCCCCTGGAAGAAGCCAGGTTGGATGTTGGGAACGTTCAGGGATTATGTTTGACCTCCTGATGTCTAGTGTTGTTCTTCAGCAGCCCAGTCCCTCCCTGCCCGGGGGCTGGCACTGGAGGGGGGCCAGACCCTTCGTGTGGGTACTGCACGTCCCTGCCACGTCTCCGTGCCGTTCCCTTTCCCTGTCTGATCCCATCAGGTGCCGACCTTCACTGATGTGAAGCCCGGAGCGGTCGGGCACACTCGGCTCAGTCGTGTGTCAACTCAGCCGAGCAGAAGTGTCTGTTGAGGGTGGGTGTTACCGCAGGGTTAGTGTGTGCTTCCTCCAGGCAAGCTAAAAATAGACGGCAGAGCTCAAAGAGCAAGGCGCTGGGTGCACCTCGGCAGTGCAGGGCACGGCGAAGGAGGATCCGTGCAGATATTGCAAGGCCAGCTGAATTCAACTGCACCCCACGCTCCAGTTTCGGGACTCCCTCTTGTTTTCACAAGAGATTTGCACTTGAAAAGCCACTGTCAAATTTGCATGCACAAACATGTAGTCTGGCCAGAAACAGGAGTGGTGCCCTCTGCTTTCTGGAGCTATCCCACTGCCTGTTGCACACCCGGCTTGCACACCCACGGAGCAGCAGCGGGTCCCAAGCTGGCCCAGAGCTCTCGGTGGAGGCCACATGGCCCGTTCACTGTGAGCACTGTGTGCTGAGCCCACATCCCATCACGGAGCACACAGCACTGACCTGCCTGGTGATTAATGACCCTCTGCTGAGCTTTGCCAGAAGGAAACAAACCTCCTTCCATTCAAAGGAGCTCGTTTCTAATGACACGGGCTCTGACATCTCACGCCATCCATCGCAAAAGGGGCTTTGACCATGACCTCCCACTCTGGAGGCTGACTCTGCGTTCCTGATTTAGGAAAAGCAGCGATGCCAGCTCCTCCAGCCGCCAGCCCTGCGGTGTCCCGGGACCGCTGCGGAATGGGGAGCAGCTCGGCGCACAGCACCCTGGAGCAGAGCAGAGCAGATCCCTGGCTCAGGCTCTCGCTCCTTGGATACCAGCAGCCCTCCCGCACGCCGCTGTTCCCTCGCGTGGCGACACGTCCCCAGCCGAGCCACCGAGCGCACGAAGCAGCAGCGGCAGCGGCGCCGGTGCCAACTGGTATTTAAAACTGAATCCTCGGCGGCTGAAGGGACCTGTGTGGTCTGAGCATCACTTGGACGCGGCCCCGCGGGAGCTCGCTCCCAGCACACGAGCCTGCACGGGGAGGGCAGTGCCGTGCCATGGCGCACGGGGAGCGCTGCAGGCTGGGCTGGAGGTGCTGGAAGGAACCAGCTTCAGGGCCCTCTGCCTGGCCAGGGTCTCCTCACGCATGTGGTTTGCAGTCCTGCTGAGTGGAGCTGGTTTTGTGTCATCACAGCACCATGTCAGGGGGGAAACAGGGGAAACCACAACCCTGGCCATCCTCAAACCATCCCACTGTCCCAGCTGCCGGCCACATCCAGCCTCATGCACAAGGAACATTTGTTCCAAGTCCTGTTGGTCAAGCACAGAAAGCTGGCCAAAGCTGGAGAGGATTCATGCCAAGGGCTGATCCTCTCCCAGTCGCCGCTGGAAGGGTTATCAGGACAGGAGTGAAATCTGGAGCAGAGCCGAGGTGGGAGAGGTGTGGGAACGCAGACAAGGCAGGGTTATTTCCCCTGCGCTGCAGAGAAACGAGGCAGGAAAGACACACAAATAGACATAATTGAGGCTAAATGTCTTAGGTTTTTGAATCAACATGCACCACTGAGAGCACAATCAAAAGCTCTTTAGTAATTTATTGACTTACCCTGAAGTAAAATTATCTTCGTGTATTTATCACACCCACACCCACACCCACCCCTTCCTATTAGGTAACTGAGTCCTTCCAGAGTGCTCAGCTCCCCAGTGCCATGCTCTGGTGGGAGGATGGGATGTGGAACAGGGAGTTCTGTGCAGGAACCAGCCTCACACCAGCCAGATGCACATCAGCACCCACAAGGGTGCACCTTTGCTGCCTGCCCACTGCTTCAGGTCAGCAGACTCAGCCACATCCTCCTGCTCCTAAACTCAAATCAGATCCAAACACAGCTCCAGAGACATTCCCAGATGGGTTAGTGGTTCTGCAAGAGCCATGGGAATGGGGGACAGGGAGATTCCTGGCTCTGGCTTGGATGGATCAGCAGCACCATCACATCCATCACACCCTCCATACCCAGCCCAGGAGTGCAGAGGCTCCTGCAGAGCAGAGGGCAATGGCACAAAGCACTGGGGTTTTGCATTCACCACCCCACGATGTCCCGGCTCCCTGTCATGGTGCTCCAGGGGGTTGTGTTTCCCCTCCCTGCCCAAGCTCAGCTGAGCCCAAGCGAACTCAGTGCCAGGATGACTCTTCCCACTGCAGGGTCAGCCCAAGTGACACGCCAGTGACATCTCAGCCTCGTCTTTCCAGGCAGAAAGGGGAAGGCAGTGGGGAGAGGCACAGCCACCAGGCCCCGAGGTCAGGCTCAGTTTCAAAAGGCATGTGCAGGTTTTGTGCGCTTGCAAAACTTCCCCATCCCTCCTCTTACGAAAGACCCTCCGCTTTCAAAACCGCGGGGCTTTGGGAGCACGTGACAAAATAAACAAACAGTAAAGGAAAACCCCACTTAAGGTATCAGGCTTGCAGTGGAGGTGAGTGCTGGGCTCTGACTTCCCCACTGTGCCAGCAGTGAGGGCAGTTTGTGCCTCGGTTTCCCCTTCAGTTGGTGCCACGAGGCTCAGACTTTGGCATCCAGCCCTGGCCCAGGGGCTCGGATAAACCCTCCCTCCCCACCCCACACTGCAGCTTCAAAACACTGATTTTTACTACTGACAAATGAGGCAGCGGGTCGTAGGAGGCCAGTGCTGACCCCACATCCCTGGAAAGCACCAATTACAGCTGTGGGCAGCTGGGAGCTGCCTCGGGATGCAGGAGAGCCCATCACCAAGGCTCTGCCCTGTGGGAGCATCCCAACCCGCTGCAGGTGGGCAGACACTCCTTTATCCGGCACAGCCACAGTCCTGCCCTCAGAGGATCTCCAGAAATACAGGAAAAGCCTTGCTGTGGTCTTGGCCAGCTCAGTCAAAATCAGCAAGGCATGTGAGGAGTGGGCAAAACACAAGAAGACATCCAAAGCCATAACCAAACAGGAACACATGCTTGCAAAATGGGTCCAGCTCCCGCACGAGGGAAGATGAATCATCAGGAGATGAATCTTCTCCAGTGGGAAACCCCAGAGCTGGGCACAGTCCTCCCATGGGGCTTCACCACATCCCAGGGTGCTTATGGGGGGGGCAAAAGCAGTTTTACAGCCTAAGGACTCACCCCTGTGCCCCAAGGGCAAAATCTGGAGTAATGCTGAGCCAGAGGGATGCTCCATAGGGGCACAGAGGCCACGCAGCCCCTGGCTGCTTCTGAGCATGGAGGGAGGTGCAGGGTCCAGCCTGACCACACACACACGGGGTGACCACACACACACATACACACACAAAACCCCCAGGCTGGGAACTGGGGTGTTTTCCCCCTGCTTTGCCCCAGCCCTATCGCCCAGGGCCAGCAGGGGAAACTCTGAGTGCAAGGGAGAAAGATAGTGCCCAGGGGGAGATATCAGCCGTGCTTCCTGAGCGCTGCACAGAGCCCTCCACCCCAGTCAGCAAGGGGAAGCCCCAGAGCCCACAGCTCATCTTCCCTGGCACCAATTAGACTGATTTAGCACCAGAATTCCATGTAGTGACAGAACTGAGGAGTCCCAGCCCGCTTGGAGCAAAGCCTGTGCGTGGACATGGAGATGCTTCTCCCAGGCTGGAGTTAACCCCAAAGAGGAGGAGTGTTGGTGGCCCCATTTCTTTTTGGTTTCAGGCAAACCTCGAGGCTGGTCCTGGGTGGAGAGTGTCAGTCAGCCAGCGCTGTGACACAGCTGAGAGTCACGGCAGCCTCAGGGCTTCCTTCCAAACCTGGTTTGGATGTGCCCATAACGATACTGCTCATGTGGCCACAAAGCCAAGTAGTTCAGGAGCCAGAAAACCTCTGCCAGACATGGTAACCATCTGGTGCAGGTGCCTTACATCCCACTGGGGCCAGAGTTTTGCCTCGAAGTCCCCAAAAAATCTCACATTTTGAACAAAGCAATGCCTGAATCCCCCTGTTCTGCCAAGGAGAGAGAGGAGCAGTGTTGTGGGTGTGAGCATGTGCAGGCGCAGGTGAGTGTGGAAGGACAGGTGAGTGTGCAAGGATGAGTGAGTGGGCAAGAACAGGTGAGTGTGCAAGGATGGGTGAGTGTGCAGGGATGGGTGAGTGTGCAAGGACAGGCGAGTGTGCACGGATGAGTGAGTATGCAAGAACAGGTGAGTGTGCAAGGATGGGTGAGTGTGCAGGGATGGGTGAATGTGCAGGGATGGGTGAGTGTGCAAGGACGGGTGAGTGTGCAAGGACGGGTGAGTACGCACACCTCGGGACATTGCTGGCAGCAGGCAGGAGGTCAGTGCCCGGGTTGACCCCTGCCTTGTGCAGGATGTGAAGCCGAGGAGCCGGGAAGGGGCAGGGGACGGATTCTGGCGTCGTCCCCAGTGACAAGCCGGGCTCTGGGAACAATCACCAGCCTCTCAGGCCAGGCTGCCGTAAATGATGGACACCTCCTGTGGCTGATGCTTCGGTCCCCGTGGCAGAAGGCACCGCTTGGGTTCAGCCCCCTCATCTGCCTCGCCGGGGCTCCCCGGGGATGGGCAGCCCTGGGAACCAGCACTTCTGGGGATGGGACCCCCAGGCTCTGCCCCAGCCTGGCAGCCCCACTGCCATGGCCTGTGGTGGAGCACAGAACCCCACGCTGTACTGCAGAGCCATCCCGGAGCTGCTCCTGCTCCCTCCGGAGCCCACAGGAGCCCTGCAGCTGGGAAAGGGCAATCAGCCCCATAAATCCATCACACCCTTTTACTGGGAAAAGCGTCTGGGAAGGAGATGTCATTATTAAAGCCGCCGGAGTGCTGGGCTCAGCTGGGGGGCTGTGTGGGGCACGATGACAAGGGAGCTGCGTAAGGGCTCCCAAAACTCTGCCAACAGAACAGCACAGCCCTACCCCTGCACGCAGGATTCCTCCCCATTGTGCAGGATTCATCCCTATGCCAGGGCCAGGGAGCTCCACACGTCTCAGCATGGCTGTTCCCATGCTGGCTTACAGCAGGAGAAATCCTGGGCCTGGAGAGCCCTGCTTGAGGCAGCTGGCGACAATCCCTGGGCGAGGAAGATGTGTGGGGACAGGAAAACATAAGGCAGGGAAATGTGGCAGCACTGGGAAAAGTCAGTCCTTTTTTTTTTTTTCTTTTTTCTTTTATTATTGTTGAGGGTTTTGTTCTTTTTTTTTTG
>VWZG01012370.1:350856-374857 GCA_013396735.1 Grallaria varia | reverse complement strand
TTGGAGCAGATCTTGATGGCTCCAGGCCCCTCGTTGGGGAGATAACCAGGCGCAGCCCCTCCGTGGCAAGGAGCCCCAGCCCGGCCCCGGTGGGAAATGTCCCACCACAGCTGGGCAGCTGCAGGGGGGGCCTGGGGGGGCTCCAGCACCAAAACCCACCCCCCCACCTCCCTCTGAGCCAGAGGGACTCGGGGACAGGCTGTGGGGGCACTGGGGTCCCCCAGCAATGCCAACCCCCCCAGCTGCTGCCCCTGGAGTGTCTCCAGGCCATGTCCCCACCTCAGCCCTGTCTGCCCGGGGCTATTTTGGGGGTAAGCAGGAATTAGGCAGCTTTAGCTCCTTTCTGATGTTGTTGCCAAAAATCTTGGCTAAGTGTATGTAATTAGGGGCTCCGTCATCCTCGGGGCTGTTCCCCCCCCTGCCCGGCACTGATTTGCAATATCCATGTCTTAAACACCAGGGGCCTGGACCTCTCCTCTGCTTCCCACCATCTCTCACGGCTTGAGCTGGAGATTAGGAAACAAGAGAGGGGTTTTGGGGCCTCGCTGTCAGCCTGGAGATAGGGCCGGGTTTGCTCTGAGGAGGGAATTATTCTGGGTATGAATTATGTCATTTTCCTCTCCGGAAGCGGCGCATGCTCCCGGGTGTCACAGCTGGCGGGGAGGGATGGGAGGCTCCTTGCCCAGCACGTCCCAGCTCCCCGTCTCCTCCGGGTCCCCACGCCACGAGGAGGACAACAGGGTGACAGAAACTGAGCGGTGGCTCCTCGCCCCTCTCCCCTCTCCCCTCCATCCCAGCTGCTCGCCGCCCGGGAAGGATGTGGCCGCAGTTGTGCCGGGATCCGTGCGGGCTCAGCTGTGCCTGGGGCGCGGGAGGTGTGGGGTGGATCAAAGGCACCCGAGCCCCTCTCTCAGCCCCCCGGGGAGCCCTCGCCGGGGTCTGCACTCTGTGGCACGTGGAGCATCCCAAGAATCAGAGCAAATGGTGGGGGGCTGCGTTAAAGATAGAAATGGGGAGAAGGAGCTCTCGGATGGGCCGAGAGTATCCACCCTGCAGTGAGCCCAGCCAGGCTGGGGCGCAGCACCCCGCACCCTCACCAGCACCCAGCAAACCTCACGGGGCACTGCTGAGGAGCAGCCCAGCCCCACACTTCACCCCAGCCCCCAGTGCTGCTGTGAAAGGGAGCATTTAGGGCCGCGCTGGCACCCTTGGCAGGCGCCGGGGCGGGCGGCCGGGCCAGCTGCTGCCGCTGGCGCCAGAGCCGGCGGCGCGGGCTGCGGGGCAGGTGGACGGCTGGCTCGGCCGCCTCGCTGCCCACAAAGGCGCCCCTTTCTCCGGGCAGAATGGGATCTGAATGATTTATTTGGCGTTGTTTCCTCAAATGGTTTCTCGCCCGCGAGCGTGTCCGCGCGGCCTCTCCCCGTGCTGCCGCTGGCACGGCGCTGGTGCTCCCGGAGGGGCAGTGCAGGAGGGTCTCTCCGGAGCACACGGCTCTGTGGGATCCCCACTGCAGATGCCTGGGCAAAGGGACACCCGAGCGTTTTTGGGGAGAGGCCAAGGTTAAGGGTCAGGGGTTTGCCAGAGCTGGGCACGGTGAGTGTGCAAGGAGCGAACTGCTCGTGGGACTGGCTCCAGAGGCTCGTCTTCACCCCAAAGTGCTTCAAAAACTTGCTGCGACCTCCCCGCATCCTCCCCGTGGGCCATGATGAGTGCTGGGCATGCAGAGAGAGAAGCACAGCAAAGCCCCGCTCCATCCCGGTGGGGTCACATCCTGCCCACCCAGCACCCTGACCCTGGCAGCACCCAGGGGCCCCGGGCTCTGCAGGAGCTTGGGCCCAGACATGAAAAGGGCTCTGCACTTTCCCTTCCTGGTGTTATCCCAGCACAATATCAATTAAAACCCGCTCTGCTTAAGGATGCAAATGCTGCCTGGCGTGCCGATGCAGACCGAGGGAGTCTCCCCGTCTCTCTCAGCGAGGGCCCAGATCTGCTCATTTCACTATCTCACCCCGTCGGAAACCTTAATTAACTTCTGCCTTTGATTTGGGTGTGCTCCTGCACCCCGTGCAGCTCCTGCCGGGACGTGCAAGCCTCCCCCAGCACCCACTCCCTCCTCCTGCTCGGGGGAGCACCCCACACCCACAGATCATGGGGATGGTGGCAGGAGGAACCCCACCGAGTCCGTGGGTCCCCGTGCCCATGTGAAACACAACTCTGTCAGCTGTTGAGAGCTGGGCACTGGCGGGGGTCTGGTGGATGTGCCTCTTCCTTCGTGGGTTTTCCACTTGGGTTGGCATCCACTGTGCCGGCCACATGTGGCTGCCTGTCCGTGCTTAGAAATTAAAAAAACAAAAAGAAGAGAGAAATAATCAGCCCCAAGAAGTTTCCTGGGTTTGGCGCTGCTGTTTGCACACCCTGATGAGGGATGAAACCCACCCACACTTACCCGAGACACCTTCCCTGCTGCCAGCGTCCCCCCAGCCCAGCTGACTTTTACCAGGACAGCCCCCCCGCCCGAGATACGCTGCCTGCAGGGCTGTTTCCATCCCCTCTGGAAAAGCAGCCGGAGGGAGAAGCGGGGCGGGTGCCTGACAGCTCACAGATGGGGCACAGCAGCAAAGTAGGCCAGCCTGGGGAGGCAGCTCGACCTCTCGGGCCCCATTGTCCCTTTTCTCCACGGAGCCCCAGCGCGGGAGGACGCGCGGGGCTCAGCATCACGCCGCCGGGTTTCCATGGCATCTCCCTGCCAACCCCAGCCCAGCTCCCGGCCCCTCCGTGCCTGCTGCTGCCTGAGCACCACACGCTCCCTCCCTCTTCCAGCCTTCCCTCTGAGCTGGAGGATGAGCAGCCGTTGGGGAAGGAAGCGGCCGGGAGGAATTAACTGACCCAGAGTCAGCTGCTCCGAGGATGTATTTCACCTGCCCGCTGCAATCTGGGACTTTCCTACCTGGCTGACTTGGACCAAGCACAGGATCAGCTCGTTTGCTGCTAATTTGCTATTTTGTTCCTGCTGCTATGGCAAATATTTGTGTGTGGTATGTGTGGAGAAGTTCCTCCTTTGTTCCGCAGCCTCTCCCCTTGGCCAGTCCCTGCAGCAAAGGCAGTCTGGGCTGACTGTTGATGCAAAGTGGTTTGGCAAGGAAGATCCTGTCTCTACCCAAAATCTCCATCAGTGATGGGTTCAGGATGGCACAGGGCTCCACTTCCCACCTCTTCCCCTCTGCACAGGCCAAGGGTAGGGCTGAGCCGGGAAGTGAAGTCTGCTCTGTAGGAATTCCCAGCCAAGTTTGCAAAAGATTTCAGGCATGAATTTCTGCAGACTCCACTGCAGCAGACCCAGAGGAGCTCCTGCTTCCCAAGGCATGGGAACAATAGTTCAAAGACTCCGCACTGGAAGCTTTGATGACCTGAGAAACCCCTGAGTCTCTGCCCAGGGCACCTGGGTCTGTCCTGAAGAATTGTCCCTCTTGCAGCCAGTGTGCTGGGAGCAAAGGCTTCATGGAAAATCAGAGGCTTTTAGTGGATGCTGAGCCACCCCACAGCTCCTGGGGCGACCCCCAGCCACGGGCAGTGCCTGCTGTGGGGCAGGGAGGGGTCGGAGGGATGGCAGGGTTGGCTGGGAGCGTTTGCACACCCTGGGCCACCCTGAGCTCCTCACAGAGCTCTGAAACGAGGGCAAGCACCATGCCAAATCCAGCCCTGGAGACAGAAACCGAAATTCATTTGCTTTGTTAATTACCTAATTGCACACAAGATAAACAACAGAGAACATCTCCCGGGCCTCTCAGTGTGTTGGATGGCAGATACCTCCAGCCCCGAGCCCATCCATGCCACAGCAGATCAATTTTGGGGTGCCCTGTGCAAGGGGCACTGCTGCTGAGCTGGCCAGCCCTCCAGCTCAACTTCCAACCAGCTCTCACACGCCAGAGCCAGGAAAGGCATTTGGCCTCCCGTGCCTCCAGTTCCCACCGCTGCAGCCAGACTCCCCTTACGGAACTCCGGCTGCGAGCTTTGCAAACACCCACGTCCCCGGCGCGGTCCAAGGAGCCTGGGCTGCACCACCCCAGCGCCACAGGTGCTTCCACATCCACCTGCCGCCCGTCCCGCGGCGCCGAGACACGGCACGGCAAAGGGCGGCTTCTTCCCCGCACCCTCCCGCTGCCGGGATGTGCCCGGGCGTATCGCTCCCCATCGCCGAAATGCAGCCACCCAAAACTCGTTCTCCCGGGAGTTCAAATGTGCACAGATGTCCCGGGGCGCGTGGAGGGAGAGCGGACCGCGCTGCCTGTGCTCACACGTCGCCCGCCCGTGGGGTCCTGGAAACCCTCGGGAGCTGGGAGGGAAGGGTCCCAGCTGGGCTGACCCCAGACAACCCCCCGGCACGGCCAGACCTCCCCACCCTGCCAAAAGCACCCCGTGCCGCCCGCAGGGCTGCGTGGGCAGGGGGCGTTTGGTGCCGGAGGTCCCCGAGCCGGGCTGAGCACCACATTTCCGCAGACAGGCTGGTTTCATGGTGTGGGCAGCATTCCAGCTGGGGCCCAGCCAAAACCAACCCATTCGTTACAGTCCGGATCTCAGAGCGGGCTTTGCGGCACCCGCAGTCCCGGAGCAGAGGGGCGGGTGCCCAGGCCTGGCTGACCCACATCTCCTGCCCTTCCCAAGCCACACACGGCCCGTGTCCCTCCGGACCCAACCCTGCCAACAGTTCTACAGCTCTGGTGGGGGAATTGAGGGCGAGGTCGCCCTGATTTAGCCACGGGACACAGTTCCCTGCTCCTTCCTAACAGCCGGGCTGCTCCCAGGAAAGCTTCATGGCAGAGGCACGGTGGGTGCTCCCGTTCCCATGTGGACCCTCAGGAGTCAAACCCCAGCCCAAAGTGGTGGCGGCTGGAAGGGAGCAGAAAAGGTTCAGGCTGGAACCTGGGGGGGATGAGGAGCAGGGAAAGACATCTCAAAGCTTCCCTCCACTGGGATCCTTACGGTTCACACCAAACATCTTTGGCAGAGACGTGCCTGTTGCTCAAGCGACTCCCCGGCCATGTGGAGGCTCCAGGGAGGCCAGTGGCGAGCCGGGGGCGTGCAGGAAAGGCAGCTTAAATTACCCCAACGGCCTCTCCATAAGCCAAGACTTTGGAAAGACTCCCCGGAGCCTGGGAAGGGTCTCTGCCAGGTCTGACCTCCCGTCAGCACCACTGGAGCGCAGCCGCCCGGCATTCGGCGCTCCGGCGGGAGCGGCGCCGAGGAGGATGCGGGGCCGGGGAGCCGCAGAACCGGCGGGTGCGGAGGCACGAGCAGCTCCCGGCTCGCTGCCCCGGCGCTGGGATGGCTCCAGCTGGAGCGTGAGCAGCTCGGCGCCCCGTGGGCACGCCGGCCTGCGGGCAGCCGGCCCCGCATGGCGCGGAGAGCGCGGCACAGCCGGACGCGGCGGTGGGACCGGCGATGGAGCCGCCAGCACTCCAGCTGCCGTCCCACGGAGCAAGGCTGCTGGAACGGCCCGGCTGCCCCGCTTTTCCTCAGCGCAGTTCTGGATTTTGTGCATGGAAAGGCAAGGAGCGGCCCCCAAAAGTTTAATTTCCTCCCCCCCGCCCCTCCCCGCCTTCTCACAGCAGCGCGAGTTGAATTTAATGTTGTTAGTCAGGCAGTGCCTGGCTGGCTGTGCCGCTCTGCAAGCTGATGGGGAAACCAATTGAGGGCAAAATTGCTGCAAACAATTGTCCTTTTGTCCCTTTCCCTGGGGTCTGTCTGCCAAGGTTAGTGGAGCTGAATAAAACTCACTTGAGCTGCAACTCACACAACATACCAAGGGCTCCTTTCGGGGCTCAGCGGGGAGAGAGGAGGGGGAGCGTGGAGGGAGGGAGGATGGGGAGCAGGAGGGGATGGACAGGGGAGGACACTCCACCGGGCACTGCGATGTGGAGGTGGGACAGGGAGCATCCTCCTGGCCCCAGCTCGGCCCCAAGAGTCCATGGCCAGCCACCAGCGGTGACTGAGTCTCTGGGACTGGGGCTGCACCGGTGCCAAGCCGTGGCTCTGCTCACCCTCTCAGCGCCCCAAAACGGGCAGCTCTGGAGGCTGGTGGGGCCGTGGCTCCTCTCCCACCAACCCCTGCCCAGTGCCAACCCAAGAGCAGTTTGGCCAGTGCCTCCTTTGCACTAAGGAGTCGTCCCTCCAAGCCCATGAGTAAATCCCTGCAAAACACACGGAAACCGATGCCTCCTCCGAATAAATAATAGCACACTTGTTTGATTTCCTGAGCACAATAATTAAAAGCCCGAGGGCAGGAGGCATTGTCTGAGCGCCCCTGGGACCCAGCTCCCTCAGCTGACTCTTTACATTCCCCCAGTTATTCTTTGCGTCCTTTTTTTAGCTTCTCCGTTGGCGAATGAAAAATAAAAGCCCTTTTTTTTCCATCAATCTGGCTTTGTTACTGGAAGCTGATGCCTGAAAAGAACTTCTGTGGGTTTTTTTTTTTTTCATGAGTAATGAGCACCTCTGTTCTCGCTGCCCGAACATGTATGTGTTCTCCCATGGGGATGCCTCTCGCTTCCTCTCCCCCCACTCCTGCAAGTTTGTCCCAGGAGATTTCTTCTGCTATCTGCGTGATGTGTTAGGGCACAGCTGGAGCCACTTTTTCCTTTCCCTGCCATGTCACTTGTCTTTGGGTATTTCTTCACCTGGCAGGTGGTTCAGCATGACCCTGGTGGGACGTTACCAGCAGGCTTGAGGCCCTGGGCTGCTGGATTTCTGGGCTAGTGGGTCTGTTCCAGTCCCATGGGATACAGCCAGGGAAAATGTGGCATCTCAGGAGGGCAGGAGCAGAGGTCCAACCTCACCAGCACCTGACCCATCTCTTAGTGCTCCTCTGCAGTGGGGACCCTGCAGTCAGAGGCGCCGTGGGTGACACAGCCACCTCTGGCCATGCTGGGAAGCTGAAATGTGCAAGGATAATAAAGCCAAATGACACCAGAGCAGGGCTGGCTGCTTCCCTATTATCATTCCTGGGTTTGTTTGCAAAGCTGCACTGGGCAAAATCCAATTTCTGGGACCGTCTGGGAGCTGGTTTTCTAGGAAGCAGCTGTGGGAAGGACGAGGGGCAGGCAGGCTGGTGGCGGCTGTGCCGCCCCGGTGGGAGCATTTCCCTGCCAACATGGAGCAGGTTTCAGTTCCTCCTGGGATCGGCTGCTCCCAGCAGAGTGGGGCTGTTCCCCACCTGGCTGTGCTGGCAGACCCATGAATGGCTCATTCCCACCCCTGGGATGGGGTCCCATGGGGAGAAGGGGCTGGGTGGAGAGGAGAGCGGGGCTGCTCCAGCTCCCAGGAGGAGCATTCCCACAGGGAACATCACTCTGGGGATTTTTATTCCTCCCGGAGGCCCCAATTTGCCAATGGGTGTGAAATCTCTCGCCTGCCTGTGAAGAGCAGCTGGGATGGCCATCCCCCACCCAGTCTCTCTGGTGCCTCAGCATCCCCATCCACGTGATTACCAGCTCTGGCCTGACTTCCCCTGACAGCCATGAGCCAGAGGAGACCAAGTCCTGATGGTGGGACTGTGCTCAGAGCTGTACACCCAGTGACCCCCCAAAATCCCGTGGCATCCCCAGGACAAACCACTACGAGGAGGCATCACCAGGGCAGGAGCACCAGGAAGGGTCAGGGTGTCCCATCACCTGGCCTTTCCATTTGCCTTTCCATTTTTAGCTTTGCTGATGAGGAAAACCAACAAACACCCCCAAAGGAGCTGTGGGGACAAGAAAATGCCTGAAAATGAATCAGCCAAACCCAGACATTGCAGTTTGCAGCCCGCAGTGCTGGGAAGAGCTCAGCGGGCTCTGCCCCATCAGCTCCAACGTGGCCATGAGATACATCTGCCAGGAAAACAGCCCCAAAACACCCACTGAGGGGTGGTTAACCAGGCACAGGGTTTGGTGCTTGGTTTGGTGAGGTGGAAAGCAGAGGGGCCTGTGGCAACCAAAGGCAGAATGATACCTAAGCAGAGGTTTGCCTAGCTTGGCCACAGAGCTGTGCTCCCATCAGCCCAGATGAGATCATGATCCGGAGTGGGTTTAGTTTACAGTTGTGAAAAGCAAAAAAACCAATTTTTTTTATCCCTTTTTGGCAAGTTTTGTTCTGTAAAACCTCCGAGTGCTGTAGTATTGTTGTCTCTTTCCAACCCAGAGGCTGCGTGGTGATTCGAACCATCAATGAAAGCTGCTGCCCTGGCCACAGCAAAATGAGGCGCTTTCAGTAGCCTGAACGTGTGGTTGGGAACTTGCCATCAAAAGCTGGTTAAGAAAACACAGCAGAAAAAAACACCCCAAAACAAAGGCAAGAGTACAAACAGACGGGGCTTGGGATCAGACCGAAGGCAAAAAAAAAATGAAAGGGGAGTTATGAACTATATTTACTCTGCCCAAGATCCTTCCCTGCCTTCGCTTCTGTGTGTGGTTATTTATTCACCGAGGGCCGAATCGCAGGAAGCGCTCGGAGCCGGCAGCTCCCGGCAAGTCACCGGAGCCGCCGCAGCTGCCGCGGCCGTCCTGCCTCCGGCATCCCTCGGGGACCTTCTCCCGGCACGACCCGACACCGGCACCGTGGCCGGAGAGCGCGGCGTTCCCGGCGGCCGCAGCCCGGCGAGGGCCACGGCGATTCCCGCACCTGCCGGGGATGGTTCCCGGCTTTTTCCAGGTGTTTTTGGAGCATCGCAAGCTGCTCCCCCCGGCAGCATTTCGGCAGAGAGAGACGGGTGTTGGATCATTGGAAACTGCTCCAACACAACACCAGGAGCCCAAATTTCACATGTCCAGCCAGAGGAGGTGGACACAGACCAGATGGGCACCCAAAACCGAGTCCAGCCCACTTGAATTTTGCAAGGCAAGTGTGAAGGAGCTCAGACCCATCACGCCAGCCCAGACTTCTGCTCAAACAGCACGGCCAGGCTACTCCCAGAAGCAAGACGAGAGGAAAGGCTCACTGGTTACCTCCACATCACTTTTATTTTTACTTTAAGCATTTTATTTTCCTGCTGAAATGCCTCCTACCCGGGCATGGGGATTTCCTAGGGAGCCCCAGGTGGGGCCCTGACCGTGCTTTCACCCCATTCAGGGACAGCAGGTGGGGAATGACTTCAAATGCAAAATCTCCCTTGTTTTCGGAGGCTTTTTATACCTCAGTGAGGTCAGCAGTGAAAGCGTGGGCAGCCCTGCCGAGCACTTCACACCCAGGTGTGCCACCACCACCACCAGCATCCCCACCACCACCAGCACCACCAGCAGCCCTGCAAAGCCCCAGGGCTGGGCAGTGGGACTGGCCAGAGGCTGCAGGAAGGCGCCCCTTTGATTCTCTGCTGCTTTCCAGGAGGGGTTTTTGCCAGTGGGGAGCTCCGTGGCCATCAGGGCTCGGCACTCCCACGTGGCTCCTCGCAGGGTTATTTTTCTAACATTTCTCTTTATTTTTTTTTTTTTCCACTCATCCGGTCTGATTGTTGTGACAGTGCAGTCAGCAAATATCATTGAACAGTAGGAAACGTGAGGTTTGACGGCCTCAGTGAGATTGGGCTGATTAAAAGAGGAAGAGAGAAACCCTCGTGTGCCCCACACCCCTCAACCGCCTGGACCCTCAGATCTGGGTCTGGCCCATCTGCAGCCACACTTGGGGTCGGGGGGACTCACCCACAGACATCCTGGGGTGTCAGTGCCTTCTTCTTACCCCAGTCCTGGGGTGGAAAGTGGGATGGGATCCCCTCAGTGCCAGCAGGACCAGGGTTGGGTGCTGCGCTTGGGACCCGCAAAGTGTGGATAAACCCTCTCTGGTGCTGGTGGCCATCGCCACCACAGCCCAGGGAGCTGCTCCTTTATCTGATGGGGCATTTTGAGGGAACAATGCCCCCCACGGCAGAGGACATTTCGAGGGAACAATGTGCCCACGGCAGAGCCGGGGTGGACAATGGGCGCGGGGCGGCTCGGCGGCCGGGCTGTGGGACCCCGGGCGCCCTGGCCTGCAGGAAATCCTTTTATTTTTCACTTTTGCGCTGAAACAAACACAAGCTCCTGTTTATTTCCTGGTCGATTGTGTTTTGGAGGATGGAGGTGGCTTCCCCACGCCGGCAGCTTAACTCCTCCCGCGCCAGCTGGGACCGTCCCTCCGCGCGAAATGAGGCTGCCCCTCCTGCGGTGGTGGCTGCACGGTGGGACCCCCCTCCCCTTCCTCCTGCCTCTGCTAATTTATGTCTAATTTGAAAACCTGGGGGTCATAAATAACACGTGCTGGTGTGGGAAGTCTGGGAAGCGGGAAGCCAGCCCGTCGCCTCCCGCGGCCGAGCCCGGGGAGTCTGGAGCCATGTCGGGAGGGGACGGGATGGAGCTGCTGCTGGAGGAGCAGCTCAGCATCCCCAGGGCTGCTCCACGTGATAGCCCAAAGCTGCCACCGCCACGGTCCCATGGGATGGCCCACTCTGGAGCTGGAGGGAAACGGGGCCCAGATGTCCAGCTGTGCTGCTGGGCAGCATCTGTGGCTCCTCTCTCCATCCCTCTGTACACCCGTGCCATCCCCCAGCCCAGACAACCATCACTCCCGGGGTGTGGGGCTCGCCGTGCCCCTCGTCCCCCACTGCCACAAGTGCCCTCGTGCGCGGGAGAGGCTCCCACGGGGAGCCGAAGGTTTGTCGACCTCGGGTTTTTCTCACAGCTTCCCCATCACATCCTCTCCCGCTCCCACGTCTGCCGTTCACAGGCGCTGCTCTCTTGGCTCCCGGCCCCGGGGCCTGGGCCTGGCTGGAAACAGCATCCAGATGGAGCTATTTTTTTTTATTTCACATTTTTTTTGGCGGGGGAGGGGAGGGAGGTTTGGGAAAAAGCTGCCGGGACCAGGAGAGTGGAGGGAAGGAGCGGATTTGCGAAGGGGCTGGCTAGCACGGCCCCCGTTTCTATGGGGTGCGCCTGGGAATGGAGGGCTTGGCAGGAAAACCGAGGCATGGAGCATCCCACCAGGGCAGCGTCCTGCATCAGAGTGAAGTCTAACTCCTGCCCCAGGAATTAAATCCCGTAATTCCTGCCCTGGATGCCATTAGAGGGACAGCACGGTCCACATCACACCTCCATCAGCAGGAGCAGCCGCCCCGACAGGGACTTCAGCGCCACGGGCAGAGCCCAAACTCATCTCAAACTCCTCCAGGGCCTGGAGGGGGAGGAAAATCATCCCCCCCATCCCTCCAGCCTTAAACCACATCCATAGAAAACTTTTGAAACCCCACCATTGTGCGAGAGGATAAACATTTATTGAATATTTCCTGTTTGGCGCAATTTCTCTGCGAGTCCTCTGCAGCATTTTTTTCTTTTTCCTTCTCGTGTCTTTAAGTGAGAATTATTTGAGTCGAATGTAAAGGAAAAGTCTCCCCCGAGCGCGGCGCCCCCGGGAGCGGGGAGCGAAGGGAAGCCCACGTGTGTGCCATGCCTGCTTGCTGTTAGCTATTAATTTCTGTCTCCCGAGGTCTGACATGAGCAATGCATTATGCAAAGGTTGTGGGAATATTTCAGACGCTGCATCCCGGGAGAACTACAATTTCAGTTTTACAGGGTTTAGGGTAGGTGTTTTTTTTTGGTTTTTTTTCCCCTTCTGTTTCTTTCAAATGTGTTATTTCGCTGAGATGTAACAGTGGAAAGGACGAGCTGGGTCTGGCTGGGGTGCTCAGGGAATCACTGCCTGGCTCCTCGTGTCTCCAGAGCCCTCCGAGGTGGGCACTCATCAGGTGGAAGAGCAGAGCTCAGACCCCACCTGCAGTGGGTACAGGAAAAACTTGTGGGGCTGGAGAGGGGCCAAAAGTGGGGCTGAGGCGGAAGCTGGGGTGGGAAGCGGGTGGTGTGTCAGGGGTGGCAATGCCAGGGAACACACTGGGTTTTGGGCCAACACCCAACATACCCTGGGATGGGGAAAGCCTTTCAAAACGTGTGTTTTCCCAGGAGATAAGTCTTGCAACAGGCACCAGCTGCTGGGACTCTTCTGCTCACCACTGCTCCTTGACACGTGCCACCACAGCAGCTCCGAGGCTGCAGCTGGAGAAGGTGGGGGGACCTGGGGGCACCATGTCCGGTGCCACTGGGAGCCCAGAGGGAGAGCAGGGGCTCAGGCTGGCACAAAGCTCAACAGGGCTTGGCCTGGAGGCAATCTAATTCTGGCCCAGGCACAATCCAAAGGGATTTATTTTTAGTCTCCGGGCTATCGCTGCTTTGGGGAATTGAATGGAAAATGTATATTTAGCTTCTTTGGTGATATGCTTAGAAAAATAAGCTCCTGTCACTGCTGTGGGTGGTGATTTGTGCCAGCCCTGCCCTCGCCAGCACCGCCAGGCCCCCGGGCAGCCGAGCAAAGCCAGGAGGCATCGCCCACCTTACGGATGGTGCCCTCGACCCTGGATGGCTTGGGCAGCACAGACATGGCAGATTTGCAGGCTTTCTTCTTTTTTGTTTCTCAAAAGCTCCTTGCCATCCATCCCACAGGCTTTTCCCTTGCTGTGCAAAGGCAGGTGTTGGAGGGCAGCTCCAGGCAACCTCTGTGTCTCCCACGTCTGTGGTGCCCAGGGGGAATCCCACCCAGCATCCCACCCAGGGTTGGACATCCCCACAGGGTGGACACAGTCACGTAGGTCCTGCTGGTGGGGCCTGGATTGTGCTGTGCCCGTGGGAAGTGCTGAGGTGTGAAAGACACACGAACACATGGGAGGGAGACCATATTTCCTCCCCGAAATGCAGGTGAGAGCCAGAAGGGCAGCACGTTATGGAACCTTTCACACTATAAATACACAAGATACACAGGAACCCGGGGCCCGTGGCTATTTTTGCCTGCAGGAAGCAGGGATGAGAAGCAGAGCATCCCTCCCTCCCCAGCACGTTGCTGGCAAGTGGGACGTGCCCAGGGCCAGGGCTGCTGGGCTGGGGCTCTGGAAGAGGTTCCACAGTCCCTCTGGCAGGCTGCTGCAAGCATCTCATCTCCAGGGGATGGGAATGGCTGGGATAGAGCCTGTGGCTGGGTAACCCCAGAGCCACGGGACCCCAGGATGGCTCACAGTCCGGTTTGGGGTCAAATGGAATAGGCATGTTGCCTTCTCCAGGACTGAAATCATCTTTGTGCCTCTGTTGAATGAAGTCCCACTCCCCCTGTACACAGGAAACAGCACTGGCTTCACTGGCACTCGATGAGGCTCGCGAAGCACAGCCAGTGTGAGAGGCAGCACTGGGCTTGTCTTCTCCTCTGCTGGGTTGTCCCACAGCTCTCTCCAACCACACTCCTCTGCCCCGAGTGCCTCCTTGCTCGGCTGCCTCTTGGCTGCCATCACTTCCCTGGAAGAAGCCAAAAGTGAAAATTGCACAAAACCAGCGACGGGGCAAATCCCCAGCAGCAGCATCACTAATTGCACAGATGTTATCACCCCCTCAGCAGTGCCTGTCTGTCTCTGCATCCTCTCACCTCTAGCAAACAGGACCCAGAAACAGTTCTGGATCCAAAAACATTTGAGGCAGAGCCCTGTCTCTGCCAGATCCTTGCTTGGTGCCTGCACGTGTGTGTATGTGTGTGTTGCACGTCTGTGCCCATGGCTTTGAGTATGTTTGTGTGTATGTGCCCTTGCAGAAAGCACATTTTGCAACAGGCAAACAGGAATGAAATATTTCAAGAATGCCTCTTAAATCAAGTAATCTCAGGGAATTTGACAACCAAGGTCACCAATAACGTTTAGCTCTTGTTTGCTCAGTGTGGAGCCGGGGCTGGGCTCTGTCTGGGCAGGATCCTATTGCTGAGGAGGGTGCCTGGTCCCCAGCACCCTGAGCAAAGTTGTGTGCCTTGGGATCTACGGCCAAGAGCAGAAATAGCTCCGGGACGTGGCTGGAACCTGGAGCTTCCACCTCAGGAGAAGCCCTGCCTGGGAGCACCTCTCCTTCGAGTCCTGGCATGACCTGCCGGGGGACGCTCCGGCTCCAACATTCACCAAAAGAAAAGGAGCAGGGAGAAAAAAACACCAGCTCCTCGTGATGCAGCCCCATAATTACCTGTTATTCTCATATCGAGGTAATTAACAATTAGGCAGCTGTCTGAATCACATGCAGAGGAACCATTATTTTTTTATTAACGGATTCTATTTAACAGGTCCTATTTTCCCAGATGTTTTTTGGGTTTTTTTCTCCTTGTGCTCTCATGAATTATCCCCGCAATTAAACCTGCACCAGAAAGAGGGAGGAGTAGTCCTAATATTTACTGAACCTTGCAAAGCATCACATTTCTCAGCTTATGAACCTGTCACAAGTCATCGGGGGGCTCTGGCGGTGATGGGGAGCCCGTAACCCAACACCCTGTGCTGTCACCTGCGCAGACCCGCCGGCTCTGCCCTGCTGCTGCCGGGAGCTTATTCATTTCACGGGCACCACTGCAGATAAAAGCCATTATTTACAGTCAGTTACATATTTCCGTTGGCAAACCTCCTCCCTCAAGAGCAGGTTTGAAAACATCCCGCTCAGCAAACCGAAGCCACACAAAGTCAAACCAACATGTTCTTGTGCAGGGGGAAGGCTATCCCTGCGCCCACCCCTCGCCCCAGCGGGGCACAGTGGGGCTGTGCTGGGTGTCACTGCAGTTTTGGGGGGTGGCCACAGCCCAGCTGGGCCCCTCATCTTCGTGTTCCCCAAAGGCACTTTGCAGGAGACACCCTGGGAGTGCTCTGGGGTGGGATGACCTCCCCTTCCCCAGGCACCACGTGTTGCTCCCACACTGCAGTGCCCATGCAGAGAGACATGGTAATCCCCCCAGAACACTGAGGACAGCCCAGGTCCAACCTTTGAGCCATTTCCCATGGGTGCAGAGGTGGTTTTGGCTGCAATGCCCAGGACTCTGCAGGGACAGAGACCTGCTGGGCTGTCCAGGGCACCCTGGGTGGTCAGCAGGGATCAGGGCAGGAGCCACATGGGGTTAATGGCTCTCCAGGGAAAATTTGATTCTGATTTTTCCACCTCTTGGGTTTGGCTCATAATCCAAAGCAGGAGCATTCGACTCTCTCCCAAACCCTCTGAGTCCCAGGTTTTTTCAGAGGCGGGGGAGTTTTTCGAATTGTTCCCTCAGCCCATGAGTGTGGGCCAGCCCAGCTCTGGAGTTTGTGCTTCCAGCAGACAGCCAAGGCTGAGCCCTCGCAGCCACCCTGCACAGGGCCAGGCACCTGCTCTGCTCCCACTTGTTTTTTCCAGGCTCGGAGTTAGGGATTTCACTGAAAAACAGGAACTTTGCCGGACAGCAGCTGCTCCGAGGCGGTGAATCAGCTCGTCGCGCTGACGCCCAGCGCAGCCGTGCCAGCGCCGCGCTCCCATGCACAGCGCCCACACGTTTGGGGTGCCGGGGTGGCAGCAGTGCCCCCAGCCCTGTGGGCACCCCCGCAGCACAGGGGACGTGGCCGGTGGCCGTGACCACCCGCGTGGCAGCAGCGAGGGGTCTGTGCCTGCTGCCTCGGGCCCGCCACCTGCGCAGGGGTCAGCGGCCACGGCCAGGCATGGACAGCTAATGCCTTTTGTCCCAGCCTGACTTTTCCCCTCCCAGCAGGATTAGGATGGGATGACCGAGCAAGGAGGCCCCTAATCCCATTACAGATCCTGGCGCAGCCCCGTCGGGCAGCCCTGGGAACCGGCCCCGGCACTGGGAAGGCAGAGGGTGAGGGAGCAGCCCGTGCTGCCACCATGGCACCCAGCGCCATCGGCAGCAGTTTTCCCCAGATCGCTCTGCTCTGTGCTTGCAGAGCGCCGAGCACAATGCCCTGGCATGCACAAGCAGCAGGAGGCACATGGGCAGCCCCGGCCCCTGCAGCCCCTCTCAGCAGCGCTCAGCCCTCACACCCACCCTCCAGCAGCATCTGGAGCAGGTGGTCCCAAGTCCTTTTGGCCCATTTGGGCCATTTGGCTCACTTGTCTGCGGGGTCGCAGCTGAGTGGGCAGCAAACTTCCTCCCGCCTGGAGGGAGAGTTGTTTTTCTGCCCCGACAGTTGCGAGGAGCCGTGTTTGTCTTTCTGTCCCTTCCTGTTTACTCGCTGCCATCAGGACGCACTTTGATGTGTTTATGCTGCTGGACGTCCGTGAGAGCATCGTCCCGCAGGCTCCCACAGCTCCCTGCTCCATGGGGCAGGGCCATGGCTCCATCCACAGGGCCCTGGCACCGCCGACGTGCCGCAGGGGCACGGCTTGGGCAGATGCCAGAGCAGGAGGGAGCAAGAACACCACTGGCCTCGGCAGCTCCGACGCTCCAAAGTCCAGGCGACAGCACGAGCCCAGCCCGGCCATGGCAGGAGTTGCTCTGATGGGCATAGACTCCTGCCAGCAGTGGGGACCTGCTGGTGGCATTAGCGTGTGTTGGGGCAGGGGGTCGAGCCCACCCATCCGGCGTGTCCAGGTGTGCACGGATCCCCCCTTGCACTCCCCGCTTCCTCCCTGGCTCTGTCTCTCCCCGCCCCGTGCAGGAGCCGCTGCATTTGAAAGGTCACCGGGCTTTGAAGTCAGCGGCCGGGGGTGGCAGAGGAGGGATCACACCTCGCTGGCATCTCCTGGGCGGTCGGTTCCCAGCCCGCCACCTGCGCCGGCCCGTGCCACGGGCTGGGGTGCTGCCATGGCACACGGCATGGCCCGTGCCACCAGCCCTGTGCCATGGCAGCGGCAATACCGTCCCTGTAGGTGGGCATGGGGCACCAGCCAGGATGCCCAAAGCTTCCACCCCCATGAGAGAGGCAGGGGGCAGCAGCCCTTGCCAAGCAGAAGTGACCTCTCCCCGTGATGGGAACTCCTCGTGGCATCACAGGGGGTTTTTTGTGTTTATTTATTTTTCAGCCTGAATGTAAAGATAAAAATGTTGATTGAGGAAAGCCAGTAGATGCAATGTTTTTGGGCTTCAGCAAAGCTTTTGATAGTCACTCACAGTATCCTGCGTAGGGCCAGGAGTTGGATTTGATGATGGGTTCCTTCCAACTCAGCATATTCCATGATTCTACAATTGTATGAAAGCCCACAATGATTTTCCAGGAAAGAAATCACTCACTCTACTGCTGCCCATGGGCACAGTTTGGGGAATGGGCTCTGGGGCTCCCCCAAACCCTTTGGCACTGGCTATGGCACCACCCAAGCCCCCGAACGCAGCCAGTCTGGTGGAAGCCACCACAGCACAGGGCAGGGGGTCCCCAGTGCCCTGGCATAAGGGGTGCACTGGGCACGATGGGGGTTTTCTGGGGCTCCTGGGTGCACCCAAACCAGGCTCAAAGGAGTCCCACCTCCCTCCCTCCCTCCCGGGCACGGAGCCCTCCATGGTGGGGCACCCCATGATAACTCAGGCAGCTCCCGGAGGCAGCCGCTGCCCTTCAGCCTCTCCTCTCTGAGTGGAAACACCATCTCAGAGCTGATTTCTCCTGGTTCCCTTCTCCGTGTGCCTGGCTTTGATTCGCAGCTGAGCCCTGTGATAATGTGGCTGCCTGGGAAGGAAGGGAGTAGAAGGAACTGGCTGTTATGTTTGGCCCCTCTCCAGGAGGTGTTTTTGCTGGGAGGCACCAAGGTCAGAGCTGGGTGGGAAGCGCTCCCCACACTTGTGCCCAGCCATGGAGGGGGGCACAAAGGAGCCCCCACAGCTCCCCAGCACGGGGCTGCCATCCCGGGTGCCCACAGCCCAACACACCTTGCAGCGGCACAGAAGGTGCGCAGTCCCCTCGGTGTGTATTTCAGGGGGAAAGGGCTGCTTTGAAGCTGCTCTGGAAAGTGAAACATCTCCAAATCTTCCCGTTTCCATGCGGAAGGAAAGAGGGGGCGGTGGGTGGGAGCGCCTGTCAACGGAGCAACAGCAAAGGCTGGGGTGCGGAAAGTACTTTTTTACCCTCTTTTTGTAAGCGCTGAAGAATTCCAGCTGGCTTCATCCCGGCGCAGGAGCTCCCAAGTCCCGAATCCCATAGCTGTGAGAACAGAGCTGGCACTGAGCTGCCCCCGAAACTACCTGCTGGCACGGGGGGCACCCTGGGACCCTGCGAGCCGGGCCCCCGGGCCAGCGCTGCGAGAAGGGGCACGCTGAGGGCGCCGGGAGCGATGACTCCCAGGAACCCTGCCCGAAACCCACGCGGGGCGAGAGTGTCCGCCTGGCACGACGTCTGCGCCGAGCGCGTGCCCTGGGAGAGGCAGAGCCCGGCGCCGTGAAACCAGAGGGATGCCAGCGCGACCTGGATGAGCCCGGCATCGCACGGCAGTCCAGAAATCCAGTATCAGGTTCATGCCTGGGCCTGTGCGCAGAGATTCACGCCCGCGTTTTCACCGCTGGGAGCGACGATTTTCGATTATTTAATGTAGATATCAGAAGAGGTTTAATCCCGGCCCCTCCACGCACTCTGGTGAGCAATTTATTTAGTGAGATGAAGCAAAGCGGCTCAGGAGGAAAAGGAGGAATGGAATAAAAAGCAAAGAAATGTGGGGGTTTGAAAGAAGATGCAGGAGAAACAAAGGGCACAAACGTCCTGCGTGTCCTCAGGGCTTGGGCAAGGGTTGGGGTCTGCACTTGGAGAGAGTTGGGGTCACCACCTGCATCTCCCACCTGGGCAAGAGCTGGTGGGTGCAGAGCCACTCCCTTCCCTGAGCTGGTGTCGGTGACACCCTGAGGAATGGCCCTGGTGAGGGACAGGACACAGGCTCTGCAGCATCCAGGGGCAAGCGAGGACCAGAACAGCGTGGAGGGAACAGGGACGTGCACCAAAGGACAGGGAACTGCATCTCCAGCAGCCCATGCAGGACGGGCCGGGCCTGGGGACAAGCACATTGTCACTCAGAGCCCCATAAACCCCATGAACCTCTGTTTACACAACAGAGAATGTTTCAGTTGTTTTATGGAGGTGGATATTACGAGCACAAGGGCTGACGAGGCCAGGGCCGGGCTGAGCGACGCCTGCCCAGCACCTGCTCTCCCCTCACAGCCCATAAAGATATTTTATTTTAAACGTGACACAGATTTTACAGCGCAATAGAGCAGCAGCACCTTTCACCCAGGTACAAACCGGGCGTTTTTAAACCTGCTCCTCGGGGACGTCTCCCCGCCTGTCGCTAATCCCCGGGTGAGAGTTCCTGAGCTGACTTTACACACCGAGAAACGATGGCCAGGAGCAGCCCTGCAATTAAAACCAGTTTCATCAGCCCGGGAGGAGGAAAACGCCACGGGTGCCAAGCCTGGGGCAGCAGCCGTGCCAGGGCAGGGGCACACATGGCACCAGCTTCCACCCGCAGCAGTGAGGACCGAGTGTCCTCTGTTCCACCCCAGTTGTGGACGCTCTGATGGGACCGAATCCCACGGCACTGCCAGGAGGAAGGTTGTTCTCCATGGGCACGTGCTGCCAGAGGCACTGCCATCACCCTGCCAGCGGCACTGCCATCACCCTGCCAGCGGCACTGCCATCACCCTGCCAGAGGCACTGCCATCACCCTGCCAGAGGCGCTGCCATCACCCTGCCAGCGGCATTGCCATCACCCTGCCAGCGGCGCTGCCATCACCCTGCCAGCGGCATGGCACAGTCGGTGGGATTTATCTTATGGCCATCCAGGCACAGTCCTCCACTCAGCTAAGTTAAGAAAAATAGGATTTAAAAAAATCCAGGCCATTCTTGCAAATCTAGCCTAATTTCCCTGGTGCCCCAGGGAATTTAATTTTAATCCCATTACGGAGCACCTTTGGGGTAGTTTTACCTCATGGGCTCCAGGACCAGCGTGTTTTTATCTGCTCAGACTTTCCAGGATGCTCTACCCACTTTGATTCAAGCCTAATTACTAAAAATTAAGGTTTTTCAGCGCATGAGTGAGGGTGGGGGTGCATGTACCAGCGTGAGGAGGGCTAACCCCCCATGCTGCTCCAAAATCCAGGCGGCTGAGCAATGCCAAGCCAAGCACGGCGGGGAGAGCAGGAGAGATCCAGTTTGATGTCGGCCTTATCGGTCTTATTTTTATTGCACTGAAGGTATAAGAGCAAAATATTGATTGCGATGATAAAGAGATGAAAGTGTCAAGAAGGAATAGGCACAGAAGTTACTCAGGCAATTGGAAGCCGCGTTGGTTGTATTTAACAGGCATTTGCCATTAAAAAAAAAGCCTGTTTTTATTTAAATAGCCTCGGGCAAATTTCTCACTAAACCAACTTTCCCACGCCAGCCCAGTGCTCTAACTCTGGTTTTTGGCAAATTTTTTCCTGAGCTGTCAAGGCAAAATATATATAAGAATGCTGGTCTCACTTAGGTTTTTTTCCAGCCCCTGGAGACATGAAAATAATTTACAGATGTGCATTACCTGTTTATATTTGTATTAAGTTTTGCTTAACGGACATAATTTTCTTAGCTTGCAGTAACAAAAAAATATTCCCAGAGTTTCGCTCATTTAATTTTAATTTATTAAAACTTTTAGACATGTGTGGAGGTTTCATGTTTTTAAATCACTAATCACATGGACAGTTGCCAAGGTTTCTATAAAAGCCTTTTACAAACGCTATTTTTAAAAGGACCTAAAATCTCATTATTTTTAACCCCTGAAGACCACTCAGAATAAAAAGTTTCTTTGGATTTATGTCTCATCCACCTCTTATTGCAAAAAGATTTATGCTGAGCTCTGACTTCTGCCTTCCTCCCTTTTTTACTTGTCTTGGTAGGAGTCTCTGGAGGAGGCATCTGGGAGAGGGAAACTTGAGGAGTTTCCCTGTGAGGATTTTGCTCCAGATCCCCCAGTACCAGGAGAAGGATGGAACCAGATTAAAGTGGGATATCTCACAGCAGCGCCTGGTTGGAGGAGTCATCCTCGTGCTGAGACGCTCCTGAGGAAACACAGAGGACTTCTTTACCTCCCCCATGGCAAAGCCTTTCCCCGAGCAGAGCCCCAGCGCTGCGGGGTCACAGAGCCCCCGGGTGATGGCAATAAATAGATGTATTTGACCTCCTGTGCTCCGGGGATGAGGCTGCGTGGCCGTGCACCCGGCTCTGTCTGTGTTTATCCACAACCGTGTCCCTGGAGACACAGACCCTCCCAGCCACGGAGGAAAACCAGGGCCAGGGCTCCCTCCTGGCGTCCCCACAGTCCCCAGACCTGCGGGTGTCCAGCACCCCAAGAGCAGCCAGTGCCTGGGGCACAGTTATCCAGGGTCACCCCCACCCAGTCCTGCCGCCGCATCCCGGCAGCATCACCACCTCTCCAACCCCAGATGCCACAGGCACGGCAGGGACCCCGACTGCGCCTTGTCCCCAGGAGCGCCCATGACAGTCTCGGGGGGCCCGGGGATCTCTCCCTGGTTTCGGGGGTCAGTCCCAGAGCACAGCTGAGCTGCACATGCGGTGCTTTCTGCACAGGGGGAACAAGCCCGGGCAAAGCTACCGCCGGTGTTTCCAGGCAGGTAGAGCTGAGATGCTCCCTGGGTTCCGATGGGGAGGGAGAAAGGGAGAAGGTGGAGAAATACAGCAATTTCTCCATTTCCAAGGATGCCCCAGGGGTGGAAAGCTCACGTTGTCCTTGCAGCTGCCCCCCCCTCCAGGTGAGGCTGAAATGGTGGCATGGTCATGGTGACATGGCCAAGGTAGAGGCTGGAGCCACATCCCACTGCCCAGCCTCTGCCACCCTACTCATGTCTGCAAGGAGAATGAAACAGGGGGACATTCACCTCCTGGAAGTGTCCAAGGCCAAGTTGGACGGGGCTTGGAGCAACCTTGTCTAGTGGAAAGTGTCCCTGCCCATGGCAGGGAGTGGAACTGGACGAGCTTCAAGGTCCATTCCAGCCCAAACCATTCCATTATTCTATTATTCTCTGCCAAGGGTAGAAAATGACAGCAGAAGAAGAAGCATTACAGCCCCATGTCCTTTGGCATCTTTTAACTGCTCTTGAAACACACTGATGGCCCAGCCTTGCCTCTTCTCCACCGCAACAGAGTGAGCCGAGTTACACGTCTGGAGGGAGCCAAGTGGCATCTCCCGGGGACAACTGCAGGTTACACACGGGCCTGGAGCTCCCAGTGGCACCCAAACCCTGAGTGGCACCATGCTCCACCCAGAGCCCCCTCTCCCCAGCCGGGACCAGGACGGTGCTTTCGAGCCCAAAGCGGGGCTGGCGGGAGGAGCAGGGAAGGAGGGAGCGAGGTACCGCTGCAGGGCCCGCGCCTTTGATCTGGGGAGCAGGCTCTGCCCCTCGCTTTGTTTAATTGTTTCACACTTGCTCTGGAAATAGTTTACAGCAGGAAGCAGTGGGATAACAGTGGGGCTGGCACGGGATGGGATGAACCCGGGGGGCTGGCAGAGAGGTGCCCTGTGATGAGAGACACAGATGACCACCGTGTCACCTCCTTCCCGTTAACCCATTGCAGACCCTCCTCCCTCTTCCTCTTTCCCAAGCTTTCAGCCAAAGGCTGGCAGGCATCCCTTCATGTCCCCATATTTGGGAGTTGTAAAACAACCATCTGATGGCCTCCAACAGCTCAGGGGGAGACTCGGGAGTCCAAAGGGATTTAGGTCCCCCTGTCCCTGGGACAGCTGCTACCCTAAATTCTCCACTTGCTGAGGCTTTGCTCCCCACCTTTGCAGGCACCGTGGCCTCTCTGAGCAGGGTTGGCTCCCACAACCCTGTGAAGAAGAATCACTCACACGGGCTCTTTGCATCGGTGGTGCTCTGTGGGTACAGCCCACAGTCTGTGGGTGCACCCTCCTGCAGCCGCAGCTCACGGGTGTCACCCACAATCACAGGGTTAAGGGCTTCAACCTGTCCTGGGCTCAGGGCCTGGCTGGGTTTGGGGTGGGACATTCCCATGCTCCGGGACAGCTTGGTTTGTCATCTCCAACGCAGCCCAGACAGCTGCGGCAGGAACTGGGCTCCTGGGACACGGGGATGAGAGCGCAGGGAGCCCCCCGGCCCTGCTGCAGGGCTGGGATGTTCGCACACATCTGGGGGCTGCAGCGCTGCCTCCGCGTTCGCCTTCCCCGCTTCTCCCGGGGTGTTTGTTTATTTGTGGATGCGGCGCAGGGGGCTGGCCGGGCTCTGCCTGCGAGTTCACGAGTTCACAGCACAAAACAAACAACATCCGACCCAGCCGCCCGCGCTGCCTGCGCGCTCGGGGAAGGCGGGTGGGAAGCGGCTCGGCGAACCTGCGAGCACCTGAGTCCTGGGGCGGGTCACAAGGTGAATCCCAGCCCGCTTCCCAGCGCACCCTGGGGACAATCCCCCAGTACAACCACACCATTCCCGTGTGTCCCACGCTGTGTGCGCCCAGAGCCCCTGCACGGACACGCTGTGGGAGCCTGGCTGCTCCTGTGGGCACTGGGTGGGCCCCAGGGGCTGTGTAGGGTCTGGGGGTCTATCCTGGGAGGGGAACGTGCAGGGGCTTCACCGGGGCCATGGGGGAACGCTCTGGGATTATGGCGATGGCCGTATCAAAGCTGGCACGGGTGCTGAGCCGGAGGTGCGCAGGGACCACACTGGGGATGTCCGGGGGCTGCGCTGGGGCTCTGCCGTGGCTGCACGGGAGAGCTGTGCTGGAGCTGCACTGGGGATGGGGGCATTGCACGGGGGCTGCACCGGGGGCGTCCGGTGCCGGTACCGGGGGTCTCCGGTGGCCGCATATTGGGGGCTGCACCGAGGGCGTCCGGTGCCGGTACCGGGGGTCTCCGGTGGCCGCATATTGGGGGCTGCACCGAGGGCGTCCGGTGCCGGTACCGGGGGTCTCCGGTGGCCGCATATTGGGGGCTGCACCGAGGGCGTCCGGTGCCGGTACCGGGGGTCTCCGGTGGCCGCATATTGGGGCTGCACCGGGGGTGTCCGGTGCCGGTACCGGGGGTCTCTGGTGGCCGCATATTGGGGGCTGCACCGAGGGCGTCCGGTGCCGGTACCGGGGGTCTCCGGTGGCCGCATATTGGGGGCTGCACCGAGGGCGTCCGGTGCCGGTACCGGGGGTCTCCGGTGGCCGCATATTGGGGCTGCACCGGGGGTGTCCGGTGCCGGTACCGGGGGTCTC